>PVHY01028708.1:0-14953 GCA_004024945.1 Uropsilus gracilis | reverse complement strand
CCCTCCCTCCCTCCCTAGGTCTCGCTTTTTTGCCCGTGGAACCACAGGCTCACGATGCCCAGGGTACATGGACTCAAGCAATCCCCAGCCTCAGCTTCCCAGGTAGCTAGGATTACAGGCACACGCCACCATGCCCAGCTATTTTTTGGGACTAGGTCTCGCTGTGTTGCCACGGGCCAGACTCAAACCTTGGAATCCCCAGACCCCGCCACAACTTCATAAGCTGTCGCTTACAGGCAAGTGCCACCGTGCCCAGGCTTCACATGCCTTTTTCAAAGAGAAGTGTATAGAGGGAATGAAATGCTGAGAAAATCTGCCAATTAATCAAAGAATGCCTTTGCCAAAAGACATCATATACCATTGAAAGGGGCATGGAGTCTGGGAGCCAGAGCCCAAGGGGCTCTTGGTTCTTGTCTCAGTCAGGAAAGGGTTCAATAATGACACCTGAGTCAGGCAGAAAAGGAAGAAATTTATTATCGGATGAGAAGGACAGGAACAGCCGGGTGCTGTGGTGCACACCTGTAGTCCTAGCTCTAGGAGGCTGAGGCCAGGGATCACTTGAGTCCCTGGGTTCGAGACTGTCTCAGGCAACATAGTGAGATTTAGTCTCTAAAAAAAGAAAAAAGAAAGGACAGGAACACTTTCTGAAAAGATAGAAGTCCCAAGTGGGTAGCCGCTTGGGGGAGTGGGGGGGGCAAGAAGGAATTTATGGATATGGCGAACATGGGGCGTATGTTCTGAATTTAGGTGTTTGGCGTTGTATCTCCTGTTGATGGATTGAAGCTCTGGGTCTCCTAGGTTACTGGGTCTGTCTTCCTGAAGACACTTTGGTCCATTGCTTTGGCAATTGTGTGAGTTTTTTGAACACTCAGCTTCTACTGGATTGGGGTGCCTGAGCCTACTTGATTGCCTGTAACCAGCCTAACTTCCTCATTTCCATATGTGGGACTAGCTTGTTGCTTCCTTTAAGCCTCAGCTATGTTCTGAAAAGTATTGTTCAATTTTGCTGATCACACTCTCTTTAAAATATGCTAAGACATCTCTTGTTTAGAAATAAATTAGAAACTGGTAGTTTTAACACTGGAAGGTGATATAAGCTAGGAATAGAAGGGAGATACACTTAACCACATGCATGTAGGATCTAGTAACGTAGGCATGTTTGGGAAATTGCTGTCCTCATGTATTTTCTCCACCCAAAAATCATAGTAAATGATTTATAGCGGAAGGGGAAAAGTTTCAAATCCTACAACTGTGAAATAACCTCTTGGAGTTATCATTTCAAAATGGATTCTGGAGTAGACAGTTTGAATACAAATGATCTGGCTCTCCATTTGAATCTCTCCTGTAAATAGATTACTGACAAATCTAATTGTTTTAATGGGCTGTGCCTTTAATGTTAGTAAAAGAATTTTTCTCTACTTAGGAAGTTTATATATCTTTCCATTTTTCATAAGAGTAAAACATCTAGTGCTCTCATAAATTTCTAAACTTAGAAAAAAGGAGAAATAACAAAACTACTCGCAGGCCTGAACCTCACTAAAGCTTTAGAACACCTGCCCTCCACCCTATCAGACCAGGTAATTATGTGTCTCACACAGCAAAGGCAGTTATGAAAAATAAAGGAAATTATAATGCCGAAGTACAATGATCAGAGTCTTGCATTTGGTTGGTTAGGGCATAAGGAGATGGTAAATCAAGAGATAATTAGCTTTCAGGCATGAGTAGACTTTATGGATCAACTCTTTCTCTACGGTTCTCTATAAATCTCTCTACTGTTTCTTAACTGCCTGAGCTTGGCCTGTATTCTTAATGCTGAAACTCAGTTTTCTCAGCTATAAAATGGGAATAATTTTAGCTCTTCACTGAGTATTGCAGAACTTAGAAAGGAATCCAAGCTAGGCATGGTGCCATGCACCTGTAATCCCAGTTACCTTGGAGGCTGAGGCTAGGGATCACTTAGCCTGCAGGTTCGAGACAACCCTGGGCAACACAGTGAGACCTAGTCTCTTTAACAAAAAAAAAGGAATCCACACAAGTACTTAGCATAGTACCCCTGAGTGTATCCTACTTTTAATTATTAAGGGTGATGCTACTTTTTAAGATCGAGGAAAGAGAAGAGGAATAGAGGTGGTGGGTGTGCTAAGCAAGATGACAACTTAGACAAGCTGAGCTTGTATTTAACAGTATCCTGAAGAAACAAATGTGGGACTGCTATGGAAGGCACTCACATGTGCTGCTGCTGGGTAACTGCTCTGCTTTTTAAGTTGCTTAACATTCATTTTCCAGAAGTCTCGAAGCTGTGATCTTCTGAACCTGTGAAAAGTGTTTGATCACCTAAAAAACCTTGTGGTTGCTCATTAGTGTGCACGTAGTGCCCCAGAGTAATCATGCTTTTTTCAGTGGCAGTGTCAAGGCTGCTTCCTGTGTTCACTGCTGCAGGGAGCCTGGAGGAGGTGGGCAGTGAAGGGAAATCCAGGTGATGGCTGCATATCAGGTCTTATTTGATGCCCTTGACTACATCTGAATAGGTTGGGGTGTTTCTGCCTTGCGACTATTTCCCCCAGTGAGTGGGACTTAGTTGGACATTAAGCAGTTTGAAGTCACACTTAATGTTGCCAACATAATTCTCTATTGTAAGAACTGTATTCTGGGATTACTTAACATTTTTTCCTTTCTTGCTGCAGATCGTCAATGCTGTGGTACTGTTGATTCTGTTGAGCGCCCTGGCTGATCCAGATCAATATTACTTTGCAAGTTCTGAACTAGGAAGTGACTTTGAATTCATGGATGATGCCAGTAAGTACATCACATAGTAATTTTGACATTTTGATATTTTCAAGGGCAGAGAATCTGACTGCCAGTTCATCTTACTAAATTACAAATATTGATCTTGGGCTCATTTGAACTGATTTAACCTTTTTTCCATTATCACAAATCAGATCAGCAAATATATCACGTTCTTCCCCATGCTGTGTCTGTTCTAAGTGTGAAAGAACGTACTTTACGCATACTCATTTTTAACAGTTATTGCTTTGTCTTTTTACCCTGAACCTTTTTGCTTTGGGGGGAGAAAGGAGAATGAGTGACAGACTCGGTAGTTTATTTTTTGGAACTGGGAATGCTATTATCATCAAATTATAATTTTTTTAGTGTCCCCAGATGCCCCAGAATAATCTACCATGTTATACCAAATAGGATGTTCTACTTTTGGAAAGGACAAACCTGTAACTAGAAACCTATAGAGGGTTGTGACTGTGGTAAGTAAGGGAGTAGGTTAGGCCAGCCCCCAGCTCTTAAGATTTTGGAAATGTGATTTAAAAAAAAAAAATTATAGTCAGACCATGTCCTTTCCTTGCTACTTAAAAAGGACAGTGCTGTGCATAATTCTGGACATAGGTCATGCAAATTTATTTCTCATTGGCTTTGGAAAACATTAAATGTATTTGAAGATAATACTGTGACTGGGTCTGAGTAAGAATGGGAGATTGAATCTCCCATTCAAATGTAATGTCAGAGATAAACCAAGAGTATGCAAAAGACAGAGAATAGTTTCAATAGTTTTAAGTAACTCCCTGGCTTTGCACTGATGTGTTTTAGGAAGATCTCTGTGCTGCTGAGTGGAGGCTGCATTTAGAGAACTAGGGAATGTGAACACAGGGTCCAGGGGACTGAATTAGGGGCATTTGTCTCCCATCCAGGCTACACTGGGAATGCAGAAGAGGGTGAATTTTGAAGGTAGAATGGACAACTTGTTATGTGCAGTGAGGGGAAGGGAGGAATCAAGGAAGACTCCTCCAACTTTGATAATTGCTTGTCCCTTTACTGAGGTGAGAAGAGCCTGAGGTTAGGACATGGGGATTCATGTGGGGAAAAAACTTTTCTTTGATTTTAGTGATTTAGCTTGGTAGTTAGAAATACATGCTGAAGCCAGATCTTTGCTTGAACTGTATTCTTCACTTGAACCGTGTTATAACTGTGTTAGCTAACATGGGACTTAGCTCTGTGTGCAGTAGGTTCCTCCTGTGAAAGGTAAGGATGGCCATAGTGTCTACCTCATGGGGTCACTGGGTGGTTAAATAAGTTGGTACATGAAAAATGCTTAGAGAGGGGTCTAGCTCATAAGTGTTCAATATAGTTCACTGCTTTACTAGCCATTCTTACTTAGGCAAGTCATAGTTGATATGTAGTTGTCTTGAGAGTTTAAAGGTTGGTTAACTACATGAATCTGTAACCCAGACATTGTCTGGCTGGAAATTTGAGGCTATCAGCCTTAAAATGGAATTTATGTTAGGGAGACAGTAAAGAGAACAGAGGAGGGGATGAGGATTGAGCCCAGAAGGAGCCCCAACCCTTGAAAGCAGTCTCTTACGAAGTGAAGCAGAAGGTGATACTTCTTCCACCATCACCACTTTGTCATTTTATCATCCTGGGGATGGTGACCTTGTCCACTGAAATCAAACTTCTCTTGTAACATTGCTTAATTCTTTCTATTCTGAATAGCCCTACTACACTTATCCTTCCAGATGGGATGTTGAATTCCCCCTCCTTCCCCTGAGTTAAAGGATTACATAGGCTATATATTTGATTGACATTTAAAAATAAATTATCTTTCACTGTTTGACATGTTTAATTTAGTTGGCTTCACACGTTTGCTGGTGCATAATACTTGAAGATAGTAATTGTTCCATCATGTTCTGAATATTCCCGTGCATTTGCCATTTCTCTCATGTTTCATATATCTGAAAGGAATGAATGGCTTATAATTACTTTTTGGAATTTTAACCACAAATTACATGGCTAAATAGGTATAGAAGTGTGGATTTTCACTGAAGTGATTTTTTTTTTGAGACTAGGTTTCGCTATTTTTGCCTATGGAACTGCAGGCTCATGTTGCCCAGGGTACCACAGACTCAAGTAATCCCCAGTCTCAGCTTCCCAGGTAGCTGAGATTATAGGCGCGTGCTACCATGCCCCGCTATTTTTTTGGAACTAGGTCTCACTACGTGCCCCTGGCGGGACTCGAACCCTGATCCCTGGCCACAGCTTCCTAGGCTGCCACTTACAGGCATGCGCCACCATGCACGGCCTTTGAAGTGAACTCTTTTTACTACTTTTATCTGGTATTTTCATGTTTTGATGACCTTTAATAGACTTGTAGGTCAAAGGTCTCTGATGAACCGTTCTATATTTGACTTACATTGGCATAGAATTATAGTCCTTGAAATGAGCACAGTCAATTACTTTAAATTGTGCTTGAAAAATACAGAATATAACATTTTTTTGGAAAATTCTTTGAAGTATATTATATATACTTTATAATTTTATGTGTATATACATATATATGCATTTATATATACATATATTTTTCACACCATTGTCTACCCTTGGCTTCTCCCACCACCTTATTAATAGTGAAACATCTTAATCTCTTGTGCCCTCCCCCACCCCCAATTTTATTCTCTTTTCCTTGCTCAGTTTTGTTGACGCTTTTAAATTTTTCCTGTTTGTTTGTTTTCCCTATATCCCTCATATTAGTGAGACTATCCCTTATTTCTCTTTTTCTTTCTGGCTTATTTCCACTACATGATAACTTCTAGCTCCATACAGGTTGCTGCAAATGACATAAGTTTGTCTTCTTTGTTTGCCGAATAATATTTCATTGTGTAAATATGCCACATATTTTTCAACCATTCATCAGTTTTGGGGTATTTGGGTAGAATATAACAATTTTAAGTATATGTATCTTTGGACATTAGTGGACATCCAAAAGTTTTAATCAGGACAGAATATGTCTCACTCTTCCATATGATCTTTTATAAAAATCGTCTGATAGAAGAAAGCTAAATTCCTATTATTATCAAAATGCAAATAGTATCCACTGGGATAAAGAAAGAATTTCTGTTTTTTTTAAGAGATTAGGTCTCGCTATATTGCTCAGAGTTGTCTCCAACCCACGGACTCAAGTGATCTTTAGCCTCAGACTTCCAGGTAGCTGGGATTACAGGCATGCGCCACTGCACCTGGCAGAATTTCTGTTTTTAATCCAATCCTTTAACACATAATTATATATGTTTTATATAATACAGACTTGATAGTAATAACACATTAATAATTTGTAAATAAATTCACAAATTTAAATAAAATTGTAATAAATAAATTAAATTTTAAATTAATTAATTTAAGTAAATTTACAAATTTATGTTTTGTATATTATCTCCATAAATGGACTATACTAGGAAAGAAGGTGGGACAGTCAAATATAGGAGAAAACATGGGTAACATAATTACATATAATAGGATCTTGGATTAAGTTCTGAAACAGAAAAGGGGCATTGGAGGAAGAAGGTGACATTCAAATGAAGTCTGTAGCTTAGTAATGTTCAACAAATGTTAATTTCCCAGTTAACTTCCAGTGGTTTTGATAAGTGTGCTGTGATTGTTGCTGAGGCTGGGGATTGCTTGAGTCTGTGGTACCCCAGGCAACGTGAGCCTGCAGTTCCACGGGCAAAAATAACAAGACCTAGTCTTCCCCCCCCCCCCCCCCCCAAAAAAAAAGAAATTGAAATGAAAGAAAAAAATAGACCAGTCTATTGACTTAGAAGACCAAAAGATGAGTGAAAGGTCATGTGTGTGTGGTGTATATTATTAGACACTCATAACTTGAGTATTAGTAGACTAATGGGATTTTATTGTGAATTTTATTGGATTGGCAAAGACAATAACAGAATGCATAATACCAACTAGCAGATGGTTCAAATGAATTTGTAATTAATTTTGCAGTAAACTTGTCTTTCTAGATAAACATATTTATTTGTATACGAGGTAGACACACTTAGCCTGAGAGAAGGAAATTGTCCAGAAAGGTAATCAAGCATTGGTGGTTACCTGAAATGGTCACCTAATTAAGAATAAAGAAGCCACTGCTTCTGTTGGAGAAAGGATGGCCTTTGTTCTTGCTTAATCACTGGAAAGTGTAGGACCTCAAATCAAGGGACCCAATCAATGAGTGGATTTGAAATTTTTTTTTTTTTTTTTTTTTTTTTTGAGACTAGGTCTTGCTATTTTTGCCCATGGAACCGCAGGCTCTCGTTGCCCAGGGCACCACAGACTCAAGCAATCCCCAGACTCAGCTTCCCAGGTAGCTGGGATTACAAGCGCGCACCACCACACCCAGCTATTTTTTTTTAGAACTAGGTCTCCCTACGGGCCCCAGGCGGGACTCGAACCGCGATCCCTAGCCCCGGCCGCTTCATAGGCTGAAGCTTACAAGCTCAAGCCACCGTGCCCGGCCTTGGATTTGATTTTGAAAAGACATTCAACAAAATTTTTGTGATATTCTTGCTGATACAGTGTGAAAATGAGCAAAATGTCACTGAATATTCCTGGTTCTTTTTCTCCTTGTAAGTAATTCTCTAGACAATGAGTTATGAAGCAAAAAAAGTTAATTCAGTGGCCACAGAATGGATAAAGTGAGCTCATGCTCTGAAATCCTTTTCCAAGAGACTGGTAGTAACAGCAATTTATAGGAAGGGACAGAGGATTCTAGGGAGATGGGTGGGTTTGTGCTGGTTTGGAAGCTGGTGCTCCAAGATGATACCAGGGAGTGTGGATTTTACTATACTAACAAGGGCATAATGGGGGATTTGAGGTCATGGGTTGGGGGGGAGGGTGTCTGGGGCAAAGCTGGTTGAGACTGCTTGTGTGGTTAGAGATCTTACAGTGAATATTGGCTGGTCTGCCTTAGTTCCAGGTACTAAGTCAGGATATTTAAGCAGTGGAGGACAGACTTCTATCTAGGGAGATGCACAAGTCACAGTTCTGGCTTCATGGAGAAAGATCCATGGGGCAGAGGGTGGTGGAGACTGTTTCTCTGATTAAACATTTAACAGCAGGGATTGACTGGTCTGCTTTCTGTTAAAGCAGATGGTGTTCTTAACACAAGTTGAAAAGAACTAAAAGAGAAAGTTGTGATTCGGGTGGAGCCAGGAAGTAAATTCCCAGTAGGTGACAGAAAGAGTTTGGTTAAGTGAAACTTCCAGATAAGTAAGGGAATGATTGTACCAGTCTTTTGTTTGCCTTTCCAAATGCATTTTTATGCGACCTTTTGAATAAGGGGGTGGGGGGACAGGCGGGAACAGGACTAAGAGGACAGGATGGGACAGAGGGACACACACACGACATCATTGATTTCTACAGCTTTTAAATTTAAATCATATATCATAAACATTTTATATGAGTTATATCTTAATAAAAATTGAATAAACCCAATCCATTAACCATTTCCTCTGATCAATCCATTTTATTTCCCTGAACTGAAAAGAATCTCTGCTGAACTAAAACACCCTAATTTTTCATCTACTTCTTCCTATTAAATTTTCCTCTCTCTGGGCATGGTGGCGCATGCCTGTAAGCAGCAGCCTAGGAAGCTGTGACCGGGACCAGGGATTATGGTTGGAGTTCTGCCAGGGACACGTAGCGAGACCTAGTCCCAAAAAATAGCTGGGTGTGTTGGCGTGCGGCTGTAATCCCAGCTACCTGGGAAGCTGAGGCAGGGGTTTACTTGAGTCCGTGCGATACCCCGGGCAACGTGAGCCTTCTGCGGTTCCACGGGCAAAAATAGCAAGACCTAGTGTCAAAATAATAATAGTAATAATAAAATAAAATTCTTCCTCTCTTCCTAACAGTGCTAAGTATTTCTGAAGAAAGATTATATTCTGTTAGCCTTTACAGCCTAATCATGTTATCCCATGTCACATGAATCTAGACTATTCATTAGATTTGGAGTTTAACAATAGAGTTGTAAATTGGAAGTTAAAAAAAAACTATTTGATCTGAATATGCTTCAATAAAAAGTTTTAAATACGCATCAGACATATACAAAAAAGTGTATTAGATTCTGGCCTGGCATGGTGGCGTGTGCCTTTAATTGCAGCCTCTCAAGTGAGGCCGAGACTAGGAATCGCTTGAGTCCATGGGTTTGCGACCTATTCTCAAAAAATAGCTGGACGTGGTGCCGTGCGCCTGTAATCCCAGCTACTCTAGAGGTTGAGACTGGGGATCGCTTGAGTCCGTGATACCCTGGGCAAAATAGTGAGACCTAGTCTCAAAAAAAAAAAAAAAAAAAAAAGAATTTAAAGCAGGGTTTTCTGTTTGCCAAAACATGTAAAGGAATTTGTATTTGCTCTTGGTAATTTATACAGTTGTTGTGAGCTCACCTGAATACTGATTTTCTCTGCTCTTAGTGGTGAGAATATATCCCCCACACTGTTTCAACAAATTGCAGCACCAAAAATGTGGCCCAAATCTGCAGAAGTCTGAGACATCAGTATGCTTTGTAACTAACCTTGTAAGATGTGGGCACGTAAGTTAGGTAGTTAGCCAGCTATCAGCTTTATCAGAAGGAAACATATCAAAGAAATATACTGGGATATAGTCAAATAGGTCATTTTAAAAAGCATTTGGCGGAACGCCTTTATAATTCTATTTCATTGATTACTCAGTATCAAGAAATGTTTTCTAACTATACCCTTTATGGTATGGCTTTTCTTAGGATCGATTTCTAATTAGCACCACATTAACAAGGCAAGAATTTAATGTAGGTAACAATGCTGACCTTGAGTTGTTGGTGGAGCTTCTGCCCAAGGAATGGGTAGAGGACATTTCTGCCACTGTATTGGCGCTTGTGCTGATTTGAGAAATTCCTGTACTATTAGTAGAGCCCTAATTAAGAGCATAATTAAAAGAATGAATTTTAATTTCCAGGAGTAACTCATGTTTGCTATTGTTGCTATAGGTGATTTCAGCAGAGTTGTGTTTTTCATTGCTAGGGCTAGAATGTAGATTCTCCTGTGTTATTTTTTCTGCCCTTTGTTTCTATTTGACGGACACTCTGGTTCTATCTGTCTAAGCTATTTCACACACTCTGATAGATTCAATCTGTTCAGTGTAATTGGTGTAATCATTTATAGAAATAGAATTTTGAAAATTCCCTCATCTCAAGCGAACAATTTTTTATGGTATAACTAGTATTTCATTGTGAATGGTGATTGGATTCTACATTTTATGACTTCCATTTTATTTATATCTTCTAAATCTCTCTTGAGTTTTATGTGCTTTGAAAGAAATGGGAATTAGCTATCATGTGTGCAATTTACTTCTGGAGTGTTTGGGTTCTTAGGACATTCAGTTCTCATTAAGGTTATTCATTTTGTTATGCTGATATTTTATATGAATAAAGGTTTTATATATATCAAAGGTTAACTTACAAATTAAAAGCTATAATATAAAGATGATATTGTTTTTTCTCAAATAAAACCTTACATTAATTTACTTGTTTATGTCTTTTAAGATCTATGATGTAGTCAAAAGATATCCTATAATTGGTTGGCTGTGATAAGAATTTGAAAGCTGTAAAAGTAGGCAAAAAGGAAAATGAACTTCTTACAGAGCTTGGGTTTTATTTTAAATGAGATGTTAAGCAAGTAAAGCATTTTAAATAGGGGCTTGAGAAACACAAGTTTATAAAATACAAGTTAAACATCAATATGTTAGAGGACTACTTAAAATCATTTTATATGTATGTAATATAATGCATGAGAAGACTCATGTTTTTGAAAATTCCGTAACCATTGTATCTATTTTTTACTATACTTATGTGTAAGGCAATTTCTTTTTTTTTCTAGGTCTTACTATTTTTGCCTGTGGAACCACAGGCTCATGCTGCTCGTGGTACCACAGACTCAAGCAATCCCCAGCCTCAGCGTCCCAGGCAGCTGGGATTACAGGCTCATGCCACCACAGCCAGCTATTTTTTGGGGACTAGGTCTCGTTACATGCCCCCAGCGGGACTCAAACTGCAATCCCTGGCCCTGGCCATGGCTTCCTAGGCTGCCACTTACAGGCATGCACCACCACGCCCGGCCAAAGTCAATTTCTTAATTAGACATTAGTATGATGTCTAAAATGACTATCTTTTGGGTACTTTACTTCCATTAACTATCATCTTCTCAAAATCTGAAAGAACTCTGGTGGTTTATTTAATTGAAAGCTCTCACTCATAATTGGTTTGCAAACAGAATGCATTTAAAGAAAGACTACAAAGCTGGGCACAGTGGTGCGTGCCTGTAAGCAGCAGCCTATGGAATCATGGCTAGGACTGGGAATTCAGGTCCGAAACCCACTTGGGGCAACATAGTAAGACCTAGTCCCTAAAAAATAGCTGGGCATGGTGGTGGATGCCTGTAATCCCAGCTACCTGGGAAGCTGAGATTGGGGATTGCTTGAGTCCATGGCACCACAAGGCAACAAGAGCTTGCAGTTCCACGGGCAAAAATAGCGAGACCTAGTCTCAAAAAAAGTAAAGAAAGAAAGATCACAAAAATGTTGAAATGGTAGATCTATTACTGATTGTCTTTTGTTGTTGTTTTTTTCTTTTTGGCAGAAATGTGCATTACTATCGCAATTTCTATTCTCATATTCCTAATATGTGCAATGGCTACTTACGGAGCATACAAGGTAAGCTGTTTTGAAATAAAGTGCTGCATCTTTTCCCAGTCCCTTATACATGTAATCTGTAAGAACTGATTACTCTCACTTTCCTATAAGAATATTTGCAGGATTAAATCTCTTGCTATATTAGGCTGTTCTAGGTAAACCAGTATTACAATAGCAGAAATGTTTGCTGAGTTTGGTTGTTGGCTATTTCTGTTTGGCATGCTAGTTGCCACTGTGACCTGGCTTAAGGAATTCTATTCCTCTATTTCCATGCAAATTAGGAAAAGATTTCTCTAAATTCAGCTGAAACATTTTATAATTCTGAGCACATGAATGTCCTATTTTCTCTTGCATGTATAGCAACACGCTGCCTGGATCATCCCGTTCTTCTGTTACCAGATCTTTGATTTTGCCCTGAACACCTTGGTAGCAGTCACTATGCTTGTTTATCCAAACTCCATTCAGGAGTTCATCCGACAGCTGGTATGTGACATCCCAAATTGTTTCTCTTCGTAAAACCCAGTTAAGGAATGAAGCTATAGGGACAGAGTTGGGCATACACACATGTAAACTTGTGGATTTTTAACTTGCACTGAGATATTGTTTAGAGGTGCTGGAACATTATTTTGAAGATAAGATGTTTGGTTTCTTAGGATGCATTTTGGGAAGATAAAGATAGTCTGAGAAAGGTATCTAGGCTCTGTCCTAAGGCAGATAAGTTGGGGACTAGGATTATCTTGTTAGATTAACCTACCTCAATTACAAGCTAGTTACTTATTGTCTTGTTTTTGTAAAGTAGTTTGCACACTTATTAACAAAAGATGGCCTTTTGTCTTTGCTGTTATATGAGAAAAGCAGAACTCTACCTTTTCTCATATAGTAGTTCCCTAATCTATTGGACCATAGTACCCCCCTTTTTTTCTCCAGGCATATTTTTGTGACTAGTTTTCTATTAAACGTCTCTCTTATGTAACCATATAAGCAATTATCAGTGGCTGGGCATTAAAAAGCCTCTGATGGTTAAGAGATCAGAAGACTTTTGCGTCTTCATATTTTTTAACTTTTCTCTTTTAAATGATGAACACTTTAAAATTAATTTCTTTGAAATCCTAGAATGTTTTAAAACGAGAGAAATTTTACTCTCTGGAGATTTTACAGTAGTTTCTAAGCATTCGGGAAGGAGGATTTAGGACCCTCATACTCTCATGTGAGAGTTGAGGTAGGGGAATTTGATGTGATAATGGATATCAGGAAATTCAGTGGAAAGACAGACATGGAATGGATAGAAGGAACAAGAGTGGAGGGTGGGGGATGTGGCAAAAGAATCTGTGAGCTGCTGGCAGCCATGCTCCTGGGCCATTAACTGGTCTCCAGCATACTTCCCTGTGATGTTTTTTTCATATAAGTCTGTAGTTGTCCTTCTTGTTAGTAACAGCTTCTCTTTATTTTAGGAACAGGTCTGTGTTTTGGTAGAATGCAGTATCAGGAGAATTTTTTTTTTTTTTTTTGGTGACTAGGTCTCTCTATGTTGCCCGGGGTAGTCCCAAACCCACAGACTCAAGTGATCCCTAGCCTCAGCCTCCCAGGTAGCTGGAATTACAGGTGCATGCCATCGTGCCTGGCTTGTGCCAGGAGAATTTTCATGTATTTCCCATATATTAAGTTTACATGTTGGCCCTAGTGTAGAGTCAATTGTTTCCACTCGAGGGGGCTTACTTCAACAAGGAGATTGTAAAATTATCTGTCTTAAGGTCTGGTTTTTTATTGGTAAGAATGGTCTGGTACTAGGCTACTAAAATCAACTTTGGAAACATGGGGGAATCATCTCAGCACAGACTGCATGTGAAGGACTGGGGAAGGGTGATGTTGGGTAAAATAAGTCGTGTGGCAGCCCAGAGACTCTGAATAGTGCATTGTGTGCCATGTCCCATCTATTACAGAGATTTGTAAGTCTAATACACAGGCAACTAGGTAAGAACACTTAAATACTTCTACTAAATTTCTCATCGTAGCCCATATTGTTCAGTTGCTCTATACTCATTTGCTTTAGAGCTACCAGTGGTAAACTGATAGTGTTTGTGATTCTCACAGTTAACTGTGATATCAGTTACCAAAGATTACCACCCATTTTTACTTGTAATTGCAAGCCAAATAATACAAGTATCTTCCATGTGTTCTACTTGAAGATCAGTCTAGACAGGGTAGGTGAGGTCCATGTGGCTGCTACAAGGCCAGGGACAGTGGGGAACAGCCGTGGTCAAGAGTGCTGAAGTTTCACTGATGTGAGGCCCTTGTTGACAGGTGGAGAAAAAATGAGTCTGGAAAGACTGTTATCTGGAGAGGTTGGGGTTGGAGAACAGACACTTAATTTTAATACCTACTTACCTAAATACGTGGGGTCTTGTAAAATCCAGTTTAAATAAATTTTGCGTTTGCTTTTTAAAATCTGGACTGGACATAGAAACTGTTCATTTTTCTGGGGAAAAGAATGTATAAAGATTTTTGTGGACAGGACCATACTTTCTCCTAAACCTTGCCCCCTTTTTTTTTATTCTGCATGAATTTCTTGCTGTTTTTGTGAACAACACCAAGTTGTTTTATTGTCATCCTTTATTATTAGTACTACCAGAAACCCTCCAGGCATGGAGGGGAAGGACTAATTTCATTAACAGAAAACAAAGAGTGACTTTAATTTTATTTTTTAGATTTTTTTTTTTTTTTTTTTTTTTTTTTTTTTTTTTTTTTTTTTTTTTTTTTTTTTTTTTTTGCCCAAAATGAAAGGAGGCTCTGAGAACAGGCTGTTCACTCTGAGGAGGAGCCAAGTGCATAAATCAAGGGCTTTCTCTGTATTCCTTAACATTTTGAACTTATTTCATTATGTCTCAGTGTGCTCATGTGGAATCCAAATGCACAGTATTGAATGATAACAGGTGATACCGCACTTCAGTCTCCCTTCTGATAGGGTGTGCCCCCCCCCCCATTGTCTCCTGTTTAAGATTGCAGATTTCAAGGACTGGTAATGTTAAAATGGGGGAATGACCTTAGCTGAAATTTTCCTTCAGGGGGATGCAGGGGGAAGAAAGAAGTGAAATAGTCTAGGTGAAACAGATTTCCTGGAAGGCGGGAAATCAGGGTATATAAAGGGTGTGCAAACAAAGAGAAGGATTCGATTCGATTCGATTCGATTGGATGCAGATTCGAATATGGAGACTGGATAGAGAGAGAGGTTCAGTGGAGGAGAGATGGGAATCGGCCATCTTATAAAGATGTGAGCCATATGAGCTTGGCCATGTGGCCACCGAGGGCCTTCAACCCTCGACTGGCCCAGGCTGGCAGCATGTGTGCTGAAAGCAGTTAAGGAGTTTGCAGATTTGAACTCCGTGTTGGAGTTTGCTTTGCTGAGTTTGATTTGTGTCTGAAAGAGGCCGTGCAAAAGTTAGGCCTGAGAAAAAAAGTGAAC
>PVHY01028707.1:0-14951 GCA_004024945.1 Uropsilus gracilis | reverse complement strand
GAGGGAGGGAGGGAGAGAGGGAGGGAGGGAAGGAAGGAAGGGAAAGATGGAGGGAGGTAGGGAGGGAGCGAAGGAAGGAGGGAGGGAGTGAAGGAAGAAAGGATGGAGGGAAGGAGGGAAGGAAAGAAGCAAGGAGGAAGAGTAGCTCCATTGTCTGAGTCCTCTCAGGCTGCAGATAAAGTAACAGAAATAGAGGTTCTAACAGCAGCATTTTTTTTCTCACAGTTCTGGAGACTGGAAGTGCAAGATCAAGGTGTTGGCAAGGTCATGTTCTGTGGAGGGTGCTCTTCCTGGTTACAAACATCTGCCTTGCGCTATGTCCACACTTGGTGGAAGGTGGAGAGAGAGAGAGAGAGAGAGAGAGAGAGCACAAAATGAGTTTTCTTCTTCTAGGAACTAACTATGGGAGCCTATCCTCATGACTAAACCAAATTACCTTCTATTGGTTTCCCCCCGGCAAGTACAATTGCATTGGGGGTTATGAATTTTCAGGGGATATAAACATTCACTCAGTAACATCCATTCAGAATCAAGTACCAGGATGAAAGGAAACCATTCTGTGAGTGATGAACCTTAGAAGGGTTATGTCAGTTGTAAGATTGGAACAGATGAAAACTATTCAATTCAGTTAAGTCAATTTTGGGCATTTGGATTTTGTTGATCTGAGGTGGATACTGGGAAATGTTTTTTTTTTTTTTAACCAAAAAAAAAAAAAAAAAAAAAAACACTACCAAGATGGTTCTATAATCATTAGCCAAGGCTGGGAACCACTGGGATGGATGATCACTAAGGCTTTCCTGTCATCTATTCAATAAACATTTATTGTACTCACAGAACTAGTTGTGGGATTGCAGTACACTCACAGCTTAATCAACAGAGATCTTGGGGTTCAATCTACTTTACCTAAACCACATAGACTGAGAGCATGAGGAGTATGTTTCCAAAGCAAATCAGGATAAAGAGAAGGATGAATGAGTCTCTGGTAGGAAAAAAAGGTTTCTTCACAGATGAGGAAGATTACTGGATGTTCACTACCTGAGGTGTATGATATACTAAAAAGCTACGTGCATTTTAAATCTATACAGCTGCTCTCAGAAGCAGAGCTCATCAACTCTATTTTACAAAAGAAGAAATGGAGGGCAATTAGTAGCCTGTCACAGCATCACACAACTAGCGAGTACAGTAGTGGGGATACTCACACAAAGCGACCTCATGCCAAAATGCCTACTGTCTGGTGTTCTGCCATTTAGAAACCTATCAAGGTAACAAGTAATTCTCCCCTCCATCATAGAAGAGGACTAGGGTTGTGCTCACTGTACAGGTGCTGGAACCAAAGATCATTTCAAGGTAAACAGGGTAATGAATGAATCTTTGACAGAGTTGACTGATGAGAAGAAACAATACATGCAAAATTGCACATGCAGAGTAATCTAACTATGAAAAATGTAAAAAGAAAAAAAAGAAAGACTGGAATCCGATATTCATGTAGATTGAGAATAAATGTTTAAGGGAGTTAAGACTCAAGAAATTATTTTCTCTTTATGCTTTTTTTGATCTTTCCAAATATTCTACCATGAGAATGATTTATTTTTAATCAGAGTGAAATCTATTTAAAACAGTCCTGGAAAGACAGAATAAGAAAAAGTAAAGGAAACATTAAGAGAGTTGAGTCAGGTTGATAAGCTGGAAAAAAGCTGTAAAAATCTTGTCAGGTTTCTGTGAATGAATTCTTTTTTAATGAAGCATTGGAGTTAATAGCAAATTCTCTGCATGAACAGAAGTTAATATTTTCATGACCTCGGGCAGTTGCAAGCCACAGCATACAGTGCAGACATATATATTAGCAACCTGGACTCAGGTACAAATAGCAAGGTTGGGAACTTGCTGGCTTAACCAAGCTCCCCAAATTGGTGGAGACGAAGACAGACAAATTGAGAACTCTTCTTGGAAGATCTGCAGTTTCTAGGAAAGGTGGCCAGTGGAACTGGGGAAATGAAATAGATTACCCTGGGACAATTCTCAGTGGGTACCCTCATAGCCCCCCTGAAATCACTCTTTCTGGTGAATTCCAAGAAAATACTCCTCCTCATAATCAGAGTCCCTGAGAGCTCCATCACTCATCACAGTTTATAAATGGCATTCTCATTTACTATCTCATTTGAGTCTCACCATCTCCTCAGCAGGCAGACAGAAAAGAAAAAGGAAATGTCTTTAAAATCTGGTTATGATTAGCTCACTTGGGAAGAAAGCAGAAGCAGTCAGCTTTAATCTGTGTTTCTGGCTGGCTGAAGTCATCTAAGAAAGTCAAAATGAGTCTGGAACTATTAGTGATGGCGAATTGCAAAAATGTGCATGTGCATTTCTATTGCAGTGAGAATAAAGAAGTGGAACTGAGTCCCTAGAAAATAAGTATCCCTCCAGGAGTGGCACACAGTAGCTCCACATGCCTCCTGACATGACACACGAAAGCATCACTGCACAAAGATCTTGCCAAAAACACATACCCTGAATTGAATTGTGAGAAAACATTCTGGTAGCTAAAACTGAGGAGTAATCTACTAACAATTGACCTGTAATCTTCAATAGTAACAAAGAGTTCAATATTTCAGATGAAAAGACACTAAAAAGGCAACAATAACAACATACTGCATCATCTTAAATGGGATTCTAGACCAAAAAATATATTTTGAGCTGTAAAGAATATCATCAGAACAACTGGTGAAATTCTAATAAAATTTATATCTTCGATAATATTATTAAATTAATGTTTATTTCATGATTTTAATAATTATGCTGTTATACAAGAGAATGTCTTTATTTTTTAAAAAATATACTCTTAAGTATTTAGGGTAAAGGGACATCATACCTGAGACTTGTATGAAAATTATTCAGGAGGTAGGAGAGAATCATAGAGAGTGCCACCTATTCATACTTACACACATACATATATGTACATATGTACAATGACAGAAAATTATATAGCTGGTAGATATATAGGATATCTAGCCATATGCTGTCTACAGTCTTCTGGTCTACCAGTTGAGCTATTGAAGGATGCATTGCTAAGTGTGTAGGGATAGTGATAAAGATGTGAAATGATAAAATCTATTAACAATTGAGAAATCCAAGTGAAGGGTATAAAATATTTCTTTGTGCTATTCTTTCAAATTTTCTGTAAGTTTGAAAATATTTCAAAATTAAAAAAAACATGTACAGGGAAGGAAAAAAAATAAATAGACCCTTATTTCTGATAGGAAAAATTTTGGACAGATGGGCAGGTGATGAGGAAGCCCTCACTGCACTTGATAGAAGATGCAAGGAGAAGACAGGCAATTGACTGTGGGGACAGAAGGACTTGTACTGTGATCACTGCTTGTCCATTAAATGGGTTGCACTGGATTCCATTCTTTGCCTGATGCAGGTCACTGTCCTGGTAACTCATCATGACCACAAGACCCTCAGCCACACCCATATCTGGAAAGATCTCCTAAACCCTGTGAGCAGCATTCCCTGGGACCAAGAACTAGAAGGAGGGGGTTTGGGGGTACAGAATTAGCTACCAATGGCTCCACTCCTAAGTATACTCAGTTTTAAGAGTATGGATGCTCAAAGTATGCATTTCAACTGGTTCATGAAGTCAGGCTGTTGAGGATGATAATGACTGTTTTTATAATTGAAATAATGGCACTTACTTATGAGTCTAAACACCACTTCTAACACTTCATCTGTAATAGAATCAGAATGATCCTGTCCTCAGCCCACTGAAACTCTACCTCCCACAAGATGCCAGTATTATGAACAAGATTTGGTGAGCAGAATCTGAGGAACTGACTCTCTAAGACTTCTTAGGCAGTTCATATTACTTATTCAGTTTCCCAGAAGATTATCAGTACTACTCAGCCATGTATTAAACTTCAAATCCTCCAAGTCTGAGTTGGGGTTGCTGCTTATTAAGTTACTAACCTGAGGTCTTTTGGAGAATGAGTATCATTTCCACTTTGACGATGAATGACTTGCCCTAAAACACACAGAACAGGAATTTCTGTCCTGGAAATTATAGAGTTCATATTCCCTTAATCATATATTTTACCTGTGCCTCTTTTAGAACATGTGACTTACCACACTCTAGTCATCTTTTATGTCCTTGTCCACTAGGGAAAACATGTGGCAGACAAGATCTTTGCAGATTCACTTTTGAATCTACTTCAATCCTATAGCCAGTTCTGTAAGTAGTTTACAACAAATGTTTATCAAATAGATAGCAATAAACCCTTAGTGATCATCTATCCCACTGTTTTCCAAACTTAGCTTAGAAGGTTTTTTTAACCCTAATTCCCAGGACACACCTTAAATCAACTAAACCCAAATATCTAGGAGAGCAGGGGAAGATGTGTGAAAGTTACAGGCTCCAGAATTCTTTAAAACTTCTCCAGATATTTTAATATATAATCAGGGGCAAAAAAATAGTTCTAACCAATCTCTCAAGTTTCAGATGTAGCACTGAGAATATGAAAAGGAGAAGAGAATGGTGGAAGCTCATAATTTAATGATTCCACTAAGAATTCAATGCTTTTTTTTCTCCTGGTACCCTACTACTTTTCCATTCATCATGCTACCTGTTTGGAACACAAGGAATGGACTTAAATGGAGTGGAATAGAATGGAAAGAAGAATAAGATGTGTTGAGAAGTTATGTAAAGGGAGAGAAGGGTAGGGCATGAGAAAGGATGAGATGAGCTGGAATGGAATGGAGTTGAATGGAATGGAGTGGGATAGAACAACTTGGGATGGGATGAGATGGCATGGGAAGAGATGGGCTGGAATGGAAAAGAATGCCTTGTAATGCAATGCAGTACACTGCGATGTGTTGGAAGAGAAATATGTTAATGGAGGGACATTCAAGAATAAAATAGAATATAGAGGTAGCTCCTAATACTTATGGCATGGAACAACCTTGCACCTGAAAGGTGCTTTTCAGACTCAAAATTTTGGATGATATAGTTTTTGTGTTTTTTATGCACTTTCTTCTGAGTTGAAGACAGAAATTCATACTTTAAGTATTGGACTTTCCATTCAGAAAGATTTTTGTTTGTTTGTTTGCTTGTTTGTTTTATTTTTTAATCCTAGCATTACCACTTTCCAGCTGGGTAACTTTGAGGAAACCCTTCATTGAGAGAGAGAGAGAGAGAGAGAGAGAGAGAGAGAGAGAGAGAGAGATCCTTCATATGTTTAAATTCCAAGAGACTCAATGGGGAAAACATGTTTGTCACAGGACCTTTGCAATAAAATGGGAAATAAATGATACAGAAGAAAGAGCTTGGCATTCAAAGGTATAACGTAGTTTTTATTCTGCCTTTGCCCACTCTTACTTTTTCAGCACTTGGCTGCTACTTACAAACTGTTCCAAAGGGGCTGACCCAGAGGTTGAACTTCAGGCTCTTTCTGCTGGACCATCTTCCACAGACTGACCATATCCAACTTGGATTTCAGGCTATAGATCATTGGAAATCCTTTGAGAAACTTGTCCTTTTGCACATCAAATAAAAAAAAATGGAATCACTTTTATCCAAATAGATGACAAATGCATTTGTGAACTTAATGGGAAATACATTGATATGAGCCCCTTATTTCATAACAAGTTCACAAAAATGAGGCACCATTATTAATAATAAAAAGGAATTCTACATTGCATTTGACATAATTTTATGATTGTGTGCTTATTTGTATTTTATTTTTATGTATATCTCCCCTCTGCAATGTAAGCATCTTAGGAGCAGGAATTAAGTCTTATCCATGTTTGCTTAGTGCTGGGACAGTATCTGACACATGTTAAATGTTAAATAAATATGTGTTCAATTATATGTATTAGGAATAAATGAATGAGATGTTCTAGGTCTAAAAGGGGCTTCTTAGAGAATATGTAGAGCAACTTTGGACTTTTTTCTGGTGTACATCCACCTTACTTCTAACAGTCTATTCAATTTTATAAGTACAACCACATAGACTGGGAATTACTCATCCATATTCAAATTTATATTCTGATTTTACCCAGTCTCAGTTCCCAGGTCCCCTTACTGAGAAAACATGGTGCCCAGATCCTAAGTGACATGCCACGTTGGAAGATAGTCCCTCTATCCAGATTCTCAAAAGAGATGAACAGGAGGTTGGAACTGGAGCTGCATGATCCTGTCATCAGATGTAGAATCACGAGCCTTCCTTCCATCTGCTTCCAAAAGTGTCCAAGTCATCGGAGATCTCAGAAATGAAAAGATACCTTGAAAGGGACACTTAGAAATCAAAGTTCATCTAGACAAGAGTCAGAGTAGAATGAGTTTCTGTATTCTGACTATCAGGTTCGAACCCCAGGTCCACCAGGTGAGTGCTCTGTGACCTTGGGGAAATCCCATCAGTCGTAGACACTGGTTTCTTAATCTTTTAAATGGAATGAATAATGGAGTATACTTCATAGAACTTTGTGGAACATAAATTAGGTAATACAGGTAAGATAATTAGAACAGCACTGGGTACACAGTATTTAGACATTGCTGCTTATGGATATTGAGTATGAAGACTCCAAGAGGACTCAAGATGGGCATGGAGACTTCTCTTCCTTGTGTTGAGCACTTTCTGAGAGCATGCTCAGAGGTCAGCACCACGACCTCCACACCAGATGGCAGCCATCTTAAAGGTCCAAATGGCAGCTCATAAAGACCAAACAGAACACACAGAATGCAGATTTGCAGATATGCACTAGGTTTCCGTTACCAAAGTTCAGACTTGGCTCCATCCTGCCACATCTCAGGCTCCTGAAAAGACCAACTTGAAACTCATATTAACATTTAAATTGTCAGGATGTAATTAAGCCTTGGAGAAGATTAATTACCAACTTTTTTATACATCAACCCCTCCCCACTCCTATTCCCTACCCCCTATAAACCTCTGAAAGAATCTAACTTTATGAACAAGGATCTAATTAGCAACTTGAATTCAGGCTTAAGATCTTTTGTGAAGGTTCAGTCACAGATGCTGCTTTAATCTCTGAGGATTATTCTTCAGCTCTAGAGACTTCATTTACTTTCTTGGGTCTTTGAGGAATTTTATCTCATTTAGATACTGCTGCCAGACCCAGTAGCCTGCTGAGGACCCAAGACCAAGCTTCAGAGAACTCTCTTTTGTCTTAAAATTCCTTCCCAAGTCCATGCACAGCTTCAGAGCAAGATTCCTCCATCCCTACTTGACATTCTCTCAGTAGGGGTGACATGGGAGATGTCTTCAAACACCAGTTTCAAGTGGGCAGAGATTCAACAGCTCTGTGGTCACTTAGCAACCCCCCAGGATCAATTTCCTCTTGCTCTTCGCTCCCTCCACTCCTCCCTGCCGCTCTTCCCTCATGAAGGGGCAAAGGGGAGGGGGGACATGGTCTGTGCTTACCTTCCCCCTGGACCAGTTTATCTCCCCATCTGTCTCTGTCCTACTGGGCTTTCATGCTCCAAGCACACCTCTTGGTGAGGTTTGGATCACATGCAGTGTCTGGGAAAAAAAAAAAAACCTTCAGTGGCTCCTGGCAGCCCAGTGGACATGGTTTAGAGCTTCCTCAGTTTCAGTGATCCTCCTGATATTGATCCCACCACCCCCCTCACACCCTCCATGTCTCTTTCCCCAGCTGACAAATCTCCCTTCTGGATTTTCAAGCTGCAGGCAACAACTAATGCAGGAGGTCCTGAAGTCAATTGAGTGTGTGATAATCAGCATTTTTAATGAGATTTATAGAAAGGAGAAAAAAAAAAAAACAAACTAACTTGCACGGTCTTTACTGGATAGCAGACAGTGTCCTAAATATTTCACATGATCTCACAGACTCCTCACACTGGCCCTATGAGGCAGGCACTGCTGGCACCCTGTTTTATAAATGGAACACTGGGGTCTGGTGAGATTAGTTAAGCTGCCAAGGTTGTGAAGCCAGGCTGAATACCAGGCAGCCTGGCATCAGAGACCATGTTTCTAACCAGTGTGCTATACTGCCTGCCTAAGCAGTAAGTTGCCTGGAGGGTAAATTCTAGGGTAACTTCTTATAAAGGTCTGTGGCAGGTTAACACAAATGCACATACACACATAATAGACAGTGTGTATTAATATTGAGCACACAGTGCAAAATTTATCTCTGTGTCTTGTGGTCAAAATATGTGAAGACTGGTCTTCTGAGCTAACTGAAAGACCAACCAAGGGTCCCTCATGCCTCCACATCTCCACCTGCTCTGGTTTCCACACCTGAAATGTCTTCTCGCCTTATTCCACCCTCAATTCTAGCATCTAAATGCTGTCTGCTTCCCAAAGCCATTCTTAGTTCTTCTCTGCATTCTGTCTCCTAAATTTCCAGCCTCTTGGTAACTTGAGTGCATAGTTTTCCCATAAAGGCCCACAGATGACTTGTGTAGTAGTCGTCCTATAAAGTATGTCCCTTTGATTCTACCCAATAAGACTCCTCCCCTGAACAACTCAAAGTGTTGTATTGTGTTTTGGCAGATCCTGATTTAATGAAGACTTAATTTTTTTCATCTCAGGCAGGAGGGAAAGAATAGGCCAAGTATTAAGGTTCCAACCACAATATCTGGGGAGGAGAGAGGAGAGAAAACTCTCCGTCTCCTCCAGAGATCCCTCAAGTGGCCTTAGGCAGGGTTGTCAACCTCCATTCAAATTAAATACTCAGCTTTCAGAACTCACTATCAGCCTCATCTACACCACATAAGTCAAGGCAATGTTTACTCATCTGGCAAGTATTCATTGACCTACAATAATAAATAAATACTCTACCGGGCACTTGGAAGAAATTGTGAGCAGATATCAAAGGAGTTCCTTTACCCTTGCTACTTCTAGAGTTGGGAAGGCAGCTATGGATTAAATAAATACTTGGGGAAGTGAAAACCTTATTGTGCTCATTACTACCACAAAAAGAAAAGTGTAGTTAAACAGAGAGAGAGAGAGAGAGAGAGAGAGAGAGAGAAATTCAACAGACTTTCTTCAATATTCAACAAATATTTGTTACGCCCCTTCTATGTGCCAGACACAATTGGGGGAACCTAAGTTTCATTCATCAAGGGGTTGAATGTGTTTGTTAACTGGAATGATTTACTCCTAGTGCAGAAGCTCGTCTCAGACCCAGTTTGTATAATGAATGTTCCTCTTGTGCCCTTTGCTGACTTCCTGGTTACACCATCTCAGAATACACACTGCTCATACCTATTAATTTAAACTCACATAAGTCCAGGATCTGCAATCTGTCACCCCCGGCTCTTGGGAAAGCAGGGCACAGGCAAATGAGAACTTGAATCAGAATAAATTGGGCTGTTATTTGGCTTTTGGACTCCATCTGTGAGACTGGTAAAATTTAGAGAATTACAGAATAGAATTAATGCAGAACCCAACTGGTTAGCATTCAGGAGCTCCACACTTTGCTGATGATTCATGAGGTGGGAAGTTGGGGAATTTAACTGCTACATATTAGCCTTTGCAGATTTTGAAAAATATTCCTAGCTGCCTATGGCTTCTCTCCAAGTCTGCCAGTCCTTGTAATAGTTTAACTTCAGACCCACTCACCACGGTTAACTGCAGAGAACCCAGAGCTTGCTTTCTCATGGTGAATGTGCCCTTGCTTTTCCTGCAGAGTATTCTGGCGGTTTGCCCAGATTTTAAAATTCTCACAAAATTGTGTAAACTTAGAAAGCATCCTCCAGCTGCTCTGGACCTTGGCATCTCCATGTGTTAGTCAAGAGTCTTTGACTGAAGGCAAAAGAAAAAAAAACAATCCAAATGAGCTTTAACAGTAAAAATAAAAGAGGGTTGGGCATCTCAGAAAGCTACTGGGTAACTTTCAGAACCTAAGGTAGAGGAACAGTACTGGACCTCGCAAGGGTCTGGATCTAGAAGCTGAAATACCAGCAAGAAGCAAGATGAGCACAAATCAATCTCCTCTCTGACCCCACAACCTCTTGTCTCCTACACCAACCTACACCAGCCTCTGTGTGGTGTAGGTTATTCTTTTCTCTTTGCAAGATAGCTGCCCCTTTGCTCTGTGCACAGAGGGAAAGATGATGACCCTACCCTTGGAGACCATAATATCAGAGGGTCCCTGATATCTTGTGGGGAAAAAATTCACAAAGCACCAGAATAAGGCTTGTAACAAAGTTTATTAGGAAATGAAAGTAGACTGCATAGCCTCAGAAAGCTAGAGAGCTGCTCCAGAGAACAGTAAAGCAGTAGTGTCTTTATGGATGTTTCTGTGTGGGGACGCTGGAGGAACAGCATGTCCAGAATGAACTCCACTAACTGATGTTTTTACCTCACCTCTATGCCAAAGAGGTCTCAGGTACCTAGGACTACAAGTGTGCCATGAATCTGCCATGACTCACCTTCCTGAAGGGGGATGCTGAGAACTGTAGTTAAGCAGCCATGGTTGGCATAAAATTGAAGGCCTGTGGCCTTGTCCATCTTAACTTTGCCTGCCTTTGCCATGCTCTCAGGATCCCAGCTCAGACAGTATTACCAGTAGGACATATGACGCAATTAATCTCCCTGTCTCTCTGTTCTCCCTTATCTCATTTCCCTTGTAAATAAGATGCTTACTAACTTTTTATTAATAAGGTCCTGTGTGCCTGCCCTTCGAGCTTATCCTGAATTCTTAAGTATGTGGGTGAAGACATCCACCTAGGTCACCCCATTTTCTACTGGGGTTGCCATGATCAGGGAGGAGCCCTTCTTAATTATGCATTCCTTGCTCCTATCACTGCTCTCAATTCCTGGACTAATTGGAACTCCTCTTCCCTCTTTTAGAGTATGTGTGTAGGGGGTACTATTCAAAGACTCCTTGGAAGGTACTTGAAACAAGACCACACTGCCATTGAAATATGGAGGTGTTGGAATGCAGTTGTGCTCCCTTGGGGAGTGTGAGACTTCTATTCTATCCCTACCTTTATCATTTGTGCTTTTGTCCTTGCTCTCTACCATACCAGCAACTAACTAGCAATCATTTTCCTCAGTATTTCCAAAATGTTGCCAACTATTTTATTGCACGTGCAAAACACCTACTATGTATGAAACACTGTTCAGCATACTCTACATGTTGAATTGGGCCTCCCAAACCTTGAATCATCTTTACAGTCTCTCTGGAGGATCCAATGACTGACATCCCCTCTCACACCAATGTGCAGAATAGTTTGAGAGACAAGAATGTGAAGCTAAAATATTGCCTCTATACTGGTAAAGACTTGATAGGATCATGTGAATTCTATTTGCTGATTCTCTAAAAATGAACCTCATGCCCTGCCTGTAAGCTTCAGCCTATGAAGCGGCTGGTGCTAGGGATCGTGGTTAGAGTCCCGCTTGAGGCAAAAACAGCCAGACCTAGTCCCAAAAATAGCTGGGTGTGGTGACTCACACCTGTAATCCCAGCTACCTGGGAAGCTGAGGCTGGGAATTGCTTGAGTCCATGGTGCCCCAGGCAACGTGAGCCTGGGGTTCCACAGACAAACAAGCGTGACATAGTCTCAAAAAATAAAAATAAAATAAAATGAACCTCATAATTTAGCAGACCTGCCCTCTCAGACACAGCTAAACCTTCCAGGGTAGACCAGGAGCCCTGTGCACAGGTAAGATTAACTGCCAGAAAGAACAGCTTAGAACTCATCTACCCCCAGGGCAGCTTACTCCCAAGCAAAACCCAGGAAGAACTGAGACCAGGCAGATCCATTTCCTTTTCTAAATTTATCAAATAAATGAATCACTTCACCTTCCCTAGGGCAGCATGCTTAAAGAGGCAGACAGGTCAGAAATAGTAGAATAAACCTTCTACCTGGGAAGAAATTTTAAGGATCAGAAAGCCCAGTTCATTGCCAAATAATATTTAATTTCATCCTCTATCTTTTTCACTTAAATTTTTAAAAAATTTCACTAATTTTTTTATAACAAACATGATGTGGGCATTTTTAATGCTAGTATTGGCAAAGTTTGATTTTCTTTTTATGTGTTCTAGTGGTTGTCTTTGTAGCAATAATTACATATGATATTCTGTTAGCCAGGGAGATAGAAGGCTACTTCCTTCTTTTGCTTTGGTATTGCAAAGCTCAAGTAGGACTTGGCCAATATTATGCTAATTTAACTCCTGTGGGCTATTGTTTCAAGGCCCAAGTGAGGAAAGGATAGCTTGACCATGCCAGGGTGTGGCTGATGATCCTCTCATCAGGATTCATGATAGGAGAGAAAGCAAGCAAAGGGATAAAAGAGAAAGGTGCACAGAATAAGAGGAAGTGGTGATTTAATATGGTTTTTGGAATCTGATCTGATCTGACACTGGGTATCTGGCATCAGGATCCGGCATTTTTCTTCAGAGAACAAAAGACCCAGAGTTGTTGACTCTTTTAGGACTCCCAGACTTCCAGTCCTTGTAAGCCAGGAGCTGGAATAAGGCAGAGAAGAGGTTTCATGGTGGGGTGTTGAGCTGCCATATCACCCAGAGAGGAGAATAAGAGGGCCAGAGAGAGGCCCAAGTTGGACATCGTGTTTGTTGTGGAATTGACTCCATGCTGGCTGCAGCAACTGAGGAGAGAAGACAAGGATAAAAACTAGCAATTTCAGACTGAACTTCACTAGTGCCAAGGAGAAACCTACATAGCTCCCAGAGGAACAGAAGCAGGGTTCTTTTCTGTTTAAGACATTTGTGAGATTGTGGACACTCAGGTTCTTTTAGTTTGTCTTTTCCTACTTGTAAACAAACTTGTGTTTGCCTTTTCCACAAAAGTTTGTTCCCTGGGCAACTGCTTTCCCACAGGGAGAAAGAACCCTCACTCACTAGTGTTTTTCTAAGGCTAAAAATTAAAAAGGTGACCCCTCACCCTATAACATAGCAACTAACTAACATGAGCTCTGGCAAAATATATTTCCTCTTCTTCCCACATATTCTTTATTGCCACACAATTTTAATTGATAATGATAATGCTAAGTATACTTCTATTATATGATTTATCAAATTTAAAGAATACCTTTTGCTCTCTGGCTTAAAAGATTAACAAAACAGTCTATGAACATTGTCTAAAACATTGTTTTCCAGCATTTTTCTCCTTCCAACTTTCTTAATAAAATCATCTCTACTTTGTGGAAGTTTATATGGTTTGCTCTATGATTATAATCCACAGGCTTATTTTAGGCTTAGGTAAATCATTATAATTTAAATCAAGTAAGAAAACCAACAAAATAGAGTACTTATCTAAAGTTACAAGCAGGAGCAGCTGGCCCTTTAAATCAGCCACACATCAGGTTTGTTCCAGCCTGCACGAGCAGTACCAAGACCACACTAATCTTAAGAGGCAAAAACAGATTTACCCATTAAAAAGACAAAATAAACAAAAGTCATTGAGGGTACAAGGAACTCCTTTGGTAATTTTACCAACCTTCAGTCTCTAGTCCAAGAGGGCTACACATGGGTCCTTCAGTCATGTACATCCACAAAATGGTGATGGTGATGCCCTACATTTAAGCCAAATAAAAAAATACGAAAATGGCACCATCAATCCTCCTCCAAAGGCACAGTTATTCACTTCAAGCCAGAAGAGACTAAAATGGCATTGTCAATCCTCCCTCAAAAGCGGGAGATTCAAATCCAACGAGGAAACCAAGATGGCACCATCGATCCCCCTGTAAAAGACACAGCTTTAGCCTTCTTCCAGCCTCAGCCACCAAGATTCATTCCTAACAGCAGCAGCAGCAGCAACCACTTCAGATGCTTCATGATGAAAACAGCAGTATTGGAAGTTTGTTAGGGTTCTGTCACCCCCTCAGTACTCGTAGTGCTCCCTTAACATAGTAAGTATTGTTTGTTGGTGGTTGGAGACTTGGAGAAGCAAAGTTAAACCTTCTCATGAGAAAAGAGGATTAAGATATTATAGAAGGAAAAGACAGGAACAGAGAGAACAGCAAAGAAAGGAGAAGGAAGGTACAGGAAGGAGTAGCAGGGAGGCCTCAGAGCTGCCGTTGCCATGTGGGGCAGTGGGGAGGGAAGGAAGCCAAGCAATGGGTTTCCATTCCCAGCCCAGGCCAGTGAGGAGCCTGGGGAAGCAAGTTGGAGAAACTTGTGACCTGTGTGAGCTGTTTGTGAAATGTGGTACTTGAAAATTTGGTTTGATTTTGAAACTGCGAAGCTTGGAAATCTTTTGGAGAACTGAAGGGAGTTTGTTGTGTTGCCGTTTTCAATGTGAGATGTCTGAAGTACTAGCTGTGTTGCTGTATCAAGTGAGTTTTGCTGATGCCAGGCCACTGTGGAGCTGGAGCTGAAAAAGTGCCGGAGCTGTGCCTTTTGGAGAAGAACTGATGATGTCATCCTGGTTTTCCTCGTTGGATTTGAATCTCCTATTTTTGAAGAAGGATTGACAACTCCATCTTGTGACAATGCCATCTTAGCTTCTTCTTCTGGCTTGGAGTGAGTGGAGCTGTGTCTTTGAGGAAGGAGTGGCAGTTTCATCTTTACTCCTTCATCCAGCTTAAGATGGGGCAGTTGCCATTTTGCAGACATGTGTTTGGACTAGAGACTGGACTGTGTGGTAAGATTACCAAAGGGGTTCTTTGTACTACTCAGTGACTCTTATCTAATTTATATTTTAATAAGTAAATTTGTTTTTCCCTCCCTCTTAAAGTTTATGTGGTTTTGCTACTGCATGGGCGGGTTGGGAAGAACCTGGTGTGTGGTTGGCTTTAAAAGGCCAGCTGCTCCCCTTTGTAAGTTTGGTTATTTGTTTTGCTTTTCCCACCTGATTTCAAGTTCTCTTCAGGTCCCTAGAGAATTCCCAAACTACTCAGTTTCAAATTTAAAGATGAAAGCCCAGAGTATTACATCCTTCCCTGCCCAGCTGCTACACGTGGCAGTGGCAGCTCTCGCTCTCTCTCTCTCTCTCTCTCCCTCCCTCCCTC
>PVHY01028706.1:0-14968 GCA_004024945.1 Uropsilus gracilis | reverse complement strand
TGCCCAATCAAAAAGTGGGGAGAAGAACTAAAAAGACATTTCTCCAAAGAGGAAATACAAATGGCCAACAGACACATGAAAAATTGCTCAATATCACTAGCAATCAGAGAAATGCAAATCAAAACCACAATGAGATACCACCTTACACCAGTAAGAATGGCCCACATCAAAAAAACAGGCAACAACAAGTGCTGGCGTGTATGTGGAGAGAAAGGAACACTCTTACACTGCTGGTAGGAATGTAAACTCCTCCAGCCACTATGGAAAGCAGTATGGAGAACCCTCAAACTAATGAAAATGGAATTACCATTTGACCCAGCAGTCGCACTTCTGGGAATCTACCCAAAGGAGACCTCAATGTGGGTACAAAAGGACACCTGTGCTCGGATGTTTATTGCAGCCCTATTTATAATTGCAAGGTCATGGAAACAACCCAAATGCCCCAGAACAGATGAGTGGATGAAAAAGATGTGGTATATATACACAATGGAGTATTACTCCTCAATTAAAAATGACAAATTTGATGAATTTATGGAAACCTGGATGTACCTAGAAGAAATCATTCTAACAGAAATGAGCCAGATAGAAAGGGACAGAAGCCAAATGGTTTCACTAATATATGGTCAACCAAATGAAACTGCACAAGGGGAGAATGGGGACCAGCTGGAGCGGGTGGGAAGGGGAGGTGGTGGGTGACCCCCAGGGACTGAAATGATGTGAAATATATATAAATAAAAAAAAGATAAATAAAGACATGTATCTTAGCTCAGGGTGCTTTGACAAATTCCATAGACTGAATGATTTAAACAGCACTTGTTTCTCAATTTCTGGAGGCTGGTAAGTTCAAGAAGAAACAGAGTGAGCACCTGATGAGGGTTCCTTCTCTGGCTGGTGGATGACCACCTTGCTGTGTATCCTCACAGGCAGGAGAAAGCTTGCTCTCCTGTCTCTCCACACACAGGGTCTAATTACCTCCTATAACTCCTATAACTTTAATGTAAACACTCTCACATTAAATATTAGAACTTCAGAATAAGAACTTGAAGGGCAGGGGGGAAGAAACAAGTTTTCAGTCCTGAGTAATAATATGTATTTTTTCCTTTTTTTATTTGAAAAATTCATTTTCTTGATTTGTCACATTTGTGCATTAATTGATCCCTCCTCCCCCCTCCGTAATCCCCCTTCTGTTACTCCATCAACCATTTTTCTGGGATTTGTTGGTTGGTTAAGTTGATGTTCAGTTGTTTGTTGTTTGACCTGTTGGTCTCTTCCGAAATCTGGTAAATGTGGTTTTTTTTTTGGCATATATATGTATATTTATATTTATATTACATTAGTCCATTATTGTGTATCCCAGGGCTTTCCCACTTCACTAATATTTGTTAACCATCCTGATCTTTTGAGCTCTTCACCTCCCTCACCTTCTTCCCCTTCCTCCTCTCTTGCTCTATGGTTCAGTCCCATTGGTTGTTTTCATTCTCTTATTTGTTTGCTTTTCCCTATATCCGTCATATAAGTGAGGCCATCCTGTACTTCTCTTTTTCTTTTTGACTTATTTCTGCTAATATTTCTGCTAATATGAGTCTTTCTAGTTCCATCCAGGTTGCTGAAAATGACATATTTGTCCTTCTTGATGGATGCGTAGTATTCCATTGTGTATATATACCACATTTTTTTAGCCAATCATCTGTTTTGTGGCATTTGGTTTGTTTCCAATTCTTTGCAACTGTAAACAGGGCTGCAATGAACATGTGCGTACATGTGTCCTTTTGAATTAATATTTTCATGTCCTCTGGGTAGATTCCTAGTAGTGGGATTGCTGGGTCAAATGGTAAGTTCACTTTCAATTATTTGAGGGTCCTCCACACAGTTTTCCATAGTGGCTGGACCAGTTTGCACTCCCACCAGCAGTGTAAGAGAGTACCTTTTTCTCCATATCCGCGTCAACATTTGTTGTTGTCTGTTTTATTTATATGGGCCATTCTTACTGGTGTAAGATGGTATTCTTACTGGTGTAAGATGTTTTCTGTTTTATTTATATGGGCCATTATTACTGGTGTAAGATGGTTTTAATTTGTATTTCCCTGATTATTAGTGATGTGGAGCATTTTTTCATATGCCTATTAGCCATTTGTATCTACTTTGGTGAAGTGTCTTTTTAGTTCTTCTCCCCATTTTTTGAGTGGGTTTTTGCTTTGTTTTTGTTGAGCTGTAGGAGCTCTTTATGGATCTTTGTTATCAGACCCTTGTCACTTGTCTGGAGGGTGAAACTTTTCTCCCAGACAGTAGGGTTTCTTTTTGTTTTATTGTGTCTTTTGCTGAACAGAAACTTTTTAGTTTGATATAGTCCCACCTGTTTATGTTTTCCTTCATTTTTTTGCTGGCCATAGTAGTTGCCCCAAATGGATTTCTGAGGTGAAATTCATGGAGGGTTTTGCCCAGGTTTTCTTCTAAGTATTTTATAGTTGCAGGTCTCACTTCCAGGTCCTTTATCCATTTTGAGTTAATTTTTGTACAGGGTGTGAGGGTGCTGTCCTGGTCCATTTTTTTTTACAAGTTTTGATCCAGTTTTCCCAGCACCATTTACTGAAGAGCCTATCTTTGTTCCAGGGTATGTTTTTTGACCCTTTGTCAAAGATTTGAGAAAGAAAAAGGTCATGTGTCCATAAGATATTTTTGCTTTGAAAATTTGATTTACCGTATATTAGTTGCTCTATATTTTTCTTTCCATATTTTGTTAGATTGAAAAATTTTTTTCTAATGATTTATGCATAATTATTTGATTTATCCAATATTATATATATACCAATTTCAAAATAACAATACAAAAGTTATTATTGATAACAGTCCATGGAATGCAGCTTGTAATTTATCTGTTGTGATTTTTATCTTTATGCTTATCTCATTAGTGATGGATTGAAGACATTACATTTTGATGTCATTAAAAAATTCTTTGTGGTTTATATTAACAATTTGCTATAAAGTTTAGATTGGTTTCATTTTTTTGTTTTTTCAAACTGTTCAGCATTTTTTTAAAATAATTATATTTTTGATTGTATAAGGCATTTACAGAGTTCCCTAGTGAATGAATAGGAAAACATATATATCTGTCTATCTATCCATCTATCATCTATCTATCTATCTATCTATCTATCTATCTATCTATCTATCTATCTATCTATCTATCTATCTATCTATCTATCTATCTATCTATCTATCTATCTATCTATCTATCTATCTATCATCTATTTACCTATCTAGAAGGTATCATCTATATCTATCTATATATAGATGGTATCATCCATATATATCTATATAAATATTGAAGATAGTTAAATATATAGAAAATAGTTACAGATGTAGATGTAGATATATAACCAGTTTTTCTTTTTTTGTCTGGGTTGCTTTTGGGTTTCTCCCATTAGTGCCATTTACAAACATATTATCTTTTATTTTTTCAAAAATAAGTGAATTTATATTTGTATTTCACATTTGAAAATATTTCTATAATTTGAAAGTTAGAAAGACTTTCAGCCACAGTCATTAAATTGCATGACCTGTTAAGTGTATTAGGCGAACTTAAAAACAGGACACTTGCAATCACAATAAGCAAGTATACATTTTCAAGGAAATATAAGTGTAATGCTATGGTAAAAATAGTGTCAATCATATTTATAATAGTTTTCACTGTAGGAAGCCATTTTACTGTGAGTTATTGGCTTTATTTTCACAATAATTTTCTCAATTTATCTCCAGTTTACAAATTAAGAACGAAGGCATGGGAACAAGTTCGCACAACTAACTATTGACAGAATTAAGAGAACTCAGGTTATCTGACTTAGGCTCTAGAATATAATGACTCTAAGTTTTACATTAGTTGCAAAAACTTATGGAGCTCTTGTGTTTTGAGCCATGTCTTCTGTAGTTACCCTGAAATAAAGTTTAGAATTAGGAACTCTTCCATTTCTTTTCTTGTAGATTCACCCTACAAAGGAACATTGAATATAAAGTTTGAAATTTTCTCTAGTGCTGAAACCTGCTTAATGTTGGATTTCTCAATGGTTCTTGATTTTATGAGACATGGATTATTTTCCCCACTGGACTAAACCTGAACAGGCATCAAAGAAGCATAACTTCTGCTGTTGTAAAATGTGGGTTAATTAGCTCAATGACAGCTTCACTAAGCACTTGTTCTCTTGACATAAACCATGCTTGAGAATTATGTTTGGTTCAGGGCATCTTTGGCAAGTTAGAAGCCAAAATTTGAAGATCATCGTGTTATAATTTGATGCACTTAATTCTTCAGTGATGTAACATCTAGGCACTAATCTAAAATCACATTTTCCTCATCCAAAATTCTCCCATATTTAGTTAACAGGCTACAGGAGGCTCTGCTGCAGCCAGCAAAGTTTCTGTGTCCTCAGCAACAGGAAACCATGACACAGACAGGCCTGAAACAGGGCCTCTGCGTCTTCTCATCTGTGAAAAGTTGTTGCTGGAGATTAATGAGTGCAAAGATATAACGAGGAAGCATTTACCACTGGAAAATATGCTCTATATCAAAACAGAGGAAAGTACAAATGCAAACAGAGTTTACTAAGCAGACACAGAAAACTTTGTTTTCTGGAAATATAAGTACAAAGTAATAAAAAAATGAACACTGCAGTTACTTAATGTAACAATATATTCCTTACTGGCTTCATTTTATTATAATAATTTCAAGTCAGCTGAAGTTTTAGAGAAAACAGAATATTTTTTTGAAAAGATATTTTAACTGGATTTTTTCCTCCATTCTTAATTTCTGATAAATTTCCTTAAAAATTTAACTTTTTTCAAAAGTATGGTAGAGAAAAATCTTTGGGGATTTGCATAGATCTCTCAGAGGTAAATTGATAATGTTTTAGTAGGTGAGTTCTGCAAAAATGGGAGGATGGGGGGGGGGTTATAGCAAGATAGAGTTTTCTATTAAGGGAATTTAAATTCATCAAGGGCCACTTACTATTTACTAAGTCATGAGTCCCAGTACACCATGTAGGAAATGGAATGCAAAGTACAGAAATCCAAGTCCATAATCTTTGTTCCCAAAGGGATGGCCATCTACTGGATGACAAGGTATTGGACTGGCAAGATCAGAATTATCATCAGGGGAGTTTTAGTAATTCATTATGATGACGCAAACAGTGGATTGTAGAAGTCTATAAACATTTGGACATGTTGTGAGAAGCCTGGCAAAGTGTAGTATATGGCATTGCTGTGCTAAGTAATGACTTTCAAAGTTTGAGCCATGCACAAATGAAAACCCTGGGTAGTTGAGAAGAGCATGATAGGAAGGCTGTATTAACAGAGGTCAGGAGGGAATACATCTCAGATTGACTCAGGGCATGAGCAAGAACCGTTTCTAGGGCACACAGAGGGAAAGTCCAAAGGGGGAACTGATCATGATTGTCGATTCACCAAGGGCACTTTCTCATAAATATTGTATTCATTTTCAGAAGATCTAAAGTGAATTGAATTTTCTAAAATAGTTAACTTGTTAAACATTATGAAAGACATTCTTGTTTGAATCCATAGAGATGTCAATGTTTTGAAATACATAAAGCAAATGTTTCCACTAAAATAATCACTACAAACTTAATGAAATAACCATGAGATCCGTCAGGCAGAACAAGGAGCAAGTGAAGACTGGGGAATTGTCCTAGCAAAAGGTGTCTAAAAGGACATGAAAACTAATTGCAATCTGACAGGAGTCTTGAGAGGGAAAATACATAAAAAGCAACTGAAAATGGACCATGTATTAGATGATGGTGTGTTGCAGTATGAAATTTCCTGGGGGAGAACATTGTGCTATGTAGGAGACATGTCTTTTTTCTTAGGATACATCTGCACATAATTCTCAAATGGTTCAGGGGACAAACATACACACGCACACACACACAAGAAACAAACATAGAAAAAATGGAGGAATTCAGCAAAAAGCATATGGATATTTCTTTGCATTTTTGCTGGTTATTACAAAATTTTAAAAATAAAAAGTAGAAGAAAAATAGCTTCTGTTAGAGGTGTATATTCATATGTTTTATTTTACAACTTCTTTTGTTTATTTGATGTTCCATCATCTGTCTGAAGGACCTCATGGTTATTTCATCAGGTTTTTAGTGATTATTTTAGTGGAAAAATTTTTTTTATGATCATCATGAATAATTTTATAATGTAGCATGATCTTCTTTTAATCCTAAAAATGAACTTATGGTAACTGTGCAACAGTTTTAGTCCTTAAGTGATAGCTCATATAACATAGTAGTTTTCTAACTCTTTAGCATTATAAAACATTTTCTTGTAAACATTTCCTTCTCCCCCCCAATGTTCCTGAAATAGCATAGGTTATTATTTTGAAGTACATATCGAATTCAGTACCTATTTACCATACAGCTATCTTATGCATATAACTTAATCAGGAATAGTTCACGTCCTCAGTGAACTTGAAAGTTTATCAGAATGTAATTGAACAACTTAGGAAACACCAGGGAATAATAGGATGAAGATTTTAATCAGTCTCAGGAATGATGAAAAAGGTGGTGGGATTTCCCAGAAACAATGAGATTTGAAGAAAGACCTAGGTAAATTGCATTGAGGTCAAAGATTTGGGTTGTTCCCAAGGAATAATGGCTTCCAGAAATTACCCATGTTAATTATTTCTCCTTATGTAGAGTTATACTAAGTACCTTTGCTCTTAATCATTCTATGGGGAGAGTTTGGTCATACTAATTCTTTGGTAACCTATTCTCTGCTGGCATTCTGGAAGGAGGGCTCTCCATCTACCAAGATGATTAATACCACCTCAAGCACCAAGTAGTTGTTCCTCCTGGAGGAGTTTGTGGGTGTGTGCTGACTCACTCACCCTCTCACATCCTGTCCCCATTGTGATCATGAGCATGCCTTTTCTAGAGGACTAGTCAGGTCAATAGCAGCCACATGGGGCGAAACCCAGTTAGTTAACTATAGCACAACTTCAAATTCCAAATAACAGAGCCAGCAATTTGTGTGAGAATTATCAGTTTATTTCATGTGATTTTTCCTTCCTTGGGGGGGGGGGTAGTAGTAATAAAAATTCATCTTCTGATTGAACTGGGTTCACATAATGCAACCACTAAATTAAACAAAATTGGTCTGATTGTAAGTTTAGTCACTGCTCAGTTTATAATATAAAACTGATAACTAAAAATGTTATATGTGAAGGTAGTTGCAACCTCCATTTCCTTAAAGCATTCAGGGCCCTGGCTCTTCCCTAAAATAGAACTCAGAAAAATAACTTAAAAACCACACTCCCTCCCCCACACACAAAGGAAATACAATGATGAGGAAAGATTTCAAAAAGATGCTGAGATTTCTGGAGCTGACTTCAGAGAGGTCAGGGCTTCTGTGGGCTGGTGACTGTGAGCTATAGAGCATGGTCAAGGAGTGTCCCAAAGATGTATGTCTTGAGGCAAAGTATTAAAAAGCAAAGAAAACAGATGAAAGTGTAGAAAATGCAGAGTCAGGGGACTTAAAATATTATAATCTAGTCAAAATTATAAAACCTATTAAAGAATAATTTCCTACTGAAGCTCTTCACAAATTCAGACTTAATCATTACAATCAATTATTCCAAGATATATTCCATAATAATTGGAAATTGAGATCTTAGGTCCTATATGCATTTTAAAAAAGCAAGTCTGAAACTCAGGCTTTTATTATTAAGACTAGCAAATGACATTCAAAGGTTATAAGAAAAAGGGGATATTATAGTAGAAGAAATTAATAGAACTGAAGAAACACAAAAAAAGGATAAGTCAAGGTCAGGAAATTGAAAAAATTAATGAAGTCATTGTACCATTAGCAAATATCTTATGTAATACTGAAAGGTTGAAATTGTTTCTGGTCATATAGGGAACAAGGCTGGAGACACTGCTGTCACTGTTTCACTTTCTAGTACACTAAAATCCCCTAGCAATTGGATAAGAAAGTAAGAGTTCTCAAAGAGCAAGAAAAAGGAAAAAAAAGTTAGCACAATAAGAAACAAAATCATCATTATTTGCAGAAATCATAAGCATATTACAGAACATTCAAGAGATTTTTACACATAATTAATATCAGCTAATGTGAGAAGTTAGGGAGCTTGTCAGTTGAAGTGCACATTTAATTTATTTTTATTTATATCTATACTAGTAACAGATAATTGTAATTACATTTTAGATACATAAAATAATAAAATTGCATTTATATATAATAACAAATAAAATTTAAGAACAAGACACTATTTAAAACTATAAAAATTCTAACTACCTAACTACATATGTACAAGGCCTCTGTGTAGAAAATTGTAAAATATTATGCAGACATTTGAATAAGAACTTAAAATATTGAATTCGTGGGCTGAGGAATCCAATCTTGTAGATAGTGGCTTTAAGACAATTGATTAAAGCCATTCAATCAAAATTCCACCATAATTTTGTTGTTTAGGACTTTGGGATTTGGTTTGCTAGGTTTCTTTGTGTGTGTGTGTGTATGTGTGTGTGTGTGTGTGTGTGTGTGTGCGCGCACATTGAAAAACAGTTTTTCTTTCAAAGCTGGGAGTCAAATTTCTTACTTTTTCATAATTTCCTACAAATTTACAGCCCCCAAGCACTGTGTCTATAATGCCTAATAGATAATATGTTCCTTTTTACGCATCCCTAATCTCTGTGTTCCCAGGTTTGTGTATTCTGTGATATTATTGTATGCTTCTGCTTCTGTTCTGATTACTCATTGACTGTTTAATTCTTTTTAAGTCTTAAAAAGCAATCTATGCATGTGTTGTTGGATGGTTTTGCTTTAAAATTTAAGTAGACATGTGGGAGAAATTCCTATTTATTAATGTTATGGCACTATGAATTTAAAATAAATCATGATATTTTAACTAAAATTTGCAACCTTAAATATTGAGCATCTTTATTCGGTTCTCTTCACTTGTTGCTACAACAGGGAAAATGTGTTTGAAAAAAATGGCTTCTATTCAAAATCAAAGAGCCAACTAAGAATTTATGCTGTTGCTGACACTGATTTTTTTCCATGACTTGTCTGCCCTCTAGTGGTTGTAGAGCAAAGTCCCCCCAAAATGCCAAAGGAAGAATCAAATGATTCATTTTTCAGAAACGATAATTATTTTAAAATTTAACTCTACTCCCTCTGAAACTTACTACTAAAATTAGAAAAGTACTGCATGTTAGCAACATGTCCATTGGCATACATCTATACAGTGTTACACCTAGTGTTCCAAAATGTGTGGTTTAAGCTAAAGGACTAAAATCAAAACATTTTGTCTTGATAAAAATAACAAAAAGAGAAATAAAAATAGCAACTACAGATAAAATTTATTGAGCACTTTCTCACTGTACTAAACACCTTTGACATAGTCTATCTCTTTTCTGCGCAACAATCCCAGAAGCAGATGACCATTTTGTCAGTAAGGAAATTCAAGTAACTTGATTAAGGGCAAAATAAATAATAATAATAATGCTAGCATTTTAAAAGCAATTGTTAACTGATTTGCTAGTAGCTCCACCTCTAGTGTCATCACAGCAGTAAGCCACCAAATAGAAAAATCTAGAATATGGATTCAAAACTGGTACAGAAAAACCAATTACTTTTGGTATCTTGTTTGCTTGCTTTCAGGGCAGCCAAGTCCTGAAGGATTGCAACCTTTAGTTCACATCCAATTTCTGCTTCTAACTGGCAGAATAGTGTTCCTACCTGGAGTCCTTGCTGCAAGGGAGTGGGAGACATGTCATGTCAACTTTCTAACTCTTGTTGCTCAAGAAGGGGCATAGAAAGGATGGAGGTGGCGTGTGGGGGCTTTGACCACCTCTAGGTCAGTGTGTTTAGTCCCTATAGACTTTCATGTAGTTATGCCTCCACATGTAGATGTGGAAAGAGATACTAGCAAGGAAAATATATAGAGTGGAATCTCCTTTATTTCAAGGTTCTAAGGCACACCTCTGGCTACTATCTGTATATGACCACATGATGTTATCATGAATGTATGTTAGATAAGGTGGAAAAAATGCCCCACCTCCCCCAAACACGCAAACATTTTTCCTCATGTTTTTTACAAGATGAGACCCACGTGCAAAAAGAAACAGATTGGAGTAGATGCTTCCTGGTTTCTTGTGAATGAGTTGATTTCTGAGCTGTGTAATAAAATGATATAAAAATCAATATACAGTCCTCCATCTGCTTTCAATCTTGCTGGAAAAGCAATTGTGTTCACTCACATTTATGAGCTGATCAGAGAAAGGGAGCTGATGGCTTTGCTGGTACTGGAATGTGAATGCAGTGGGGTATTTGGAGGAATAAGGGATATTTCCTTCTCAAAACAAAGGAATGTTAATTGGTGACAAGGGAAGAGTAACATATAGATGCTGCTCTTGTCTGGTCAGCAGGATTCACCAGTCTCTCCTGAGCCCTGCATGCCCCCTCTCCCCCCCCCCCCCCCCCCCCCCCCCCCCCCCCCCCCCCCCCCAGCACGGTCCTTCAACTCCAGGAGCAATGACCATCTCACTTTTCAGTTTGAGTCCCATAACAAAAGCTGATAGAGAGTGAAAATAGGTCAGAACTGAAACATTTTGAAAACAGTCTTTGAGGTACCTGTTTGAAGCTGTCCTTTAAGAAAATGCCATCAGAGACATCCTTGTTCTTGTCACTTCACAGTGATTTCTCCAATCTTGGAACTACTCTGGATACTACTAAAAAAAACCCTTATATTTATTGAGAGTCAGTTTCTACAGCTTCTTATCAAGTTGGGAGACTAATGGGAAAGGAGCTGGATATTTTATGTCTTGTTCTCTTGCTAATTGTGGTCGGTGAACTTTATGTGACAGCTGAGAGGACATAGTTTTGAAGTGTCAATCCTTGACATTGCAATAACATGGTGAAAATTGCAGAGTCTTGCAATCTAATTTGCACAGTTTTCTGGGCTGCCTGTGACAAATTTGGATTAGTTTTCTTCTGGTGCCACTGCTATCGAGTGCATTCATCTAGGAAGAAAGCAAAGAGGCATGCTGATTAAAACGCATCGGTGAAGTATGAAGAGGACAATCAGCTCTTTTCTTTGAACAGCAAAAAATAAGCAATCTGGAACCTATAAAGAATGCAAATCCAGAAATTCAGGGATCATTGCTTTTACTTCATGCTCAGGTCTAGTGGGTATGCAATGTTGCATGATTTTTTTTTTGGGGGGGGGGCAAGGATGGTTGAAAGCATTTGTCCTTTTTCTTATGCAAGAGTGAATTAGAGACACTTAGAAGACTTTTAAGAACTCATAACCCAAGTCAAGACCCTCCAACAGTTGAATTTATCAACAATATTACTGAAATCATGTAAGTGGATCAAAGTTTGCTTGAGAAATGCATGTTTTGAATATACTCTGTTGGTTGTAATGCCCATCCCCACTGCCAGCGTTAGTCTCAAATGGAGAATGCTGTGCTCTCTTCAGGAGAAAGCTAACAAAAGACTAACGATTTTAACAAACAGTGGAATAAGATTCCTTCTGTTATGTTAGTTGACTAGATCATAAATAGCTGGACTGAATTTTAGGATTTTAAGGTGTCAGAGCCCAGAAAATCTTCTTTGCGAAATTATTTTTACCGCCTTAAAAGGCATCACTTTTTAAAAACGAGCTTCCACAACAGGACTAAAGTGCCCTCAAGTGTCCAAAGTCTAAATTACATCTTAGTGAAAAAGATTCACATAAAAAAGATGAGCAGGGAGGAAAGAATTCTTTGGGTTCATGATATTCAATTCATAAATATTTAATAGACATGGTTTGAAAAAAAATATTTATCCTACAATCAGATGTCATCATCTGAATTGTCTGAAAAAAGTAAGTGGTGGATTATTTCTATATCCAAACTTCAGGTGTGCTCTGAATACAGGTTACCTATACCTCAGTAGGTTCACATTTCACCTTTAATTGCTAAGATCTGGACTGACCTCCTTACTCACCTCCTGTTGAAATATGTAAGGATTATACTTTCTGGGTTAACACTGAAAAATAATTATGCATTTTTAAAAATAAGAGTGTTTATAATGAGGATTAATCATTAATTTATGCTACAAATATGAATTCAGCAACTATTTTGTGCCAGCATGGCTTTGGGCATTCAGATTACGGAAAACATCCTAGTTTTCAGAGATGTGTGTGGAGAGAGAAAAGATACCCAAGTAAGTGTACAACCTATATGCGATCAGCCCCTAAGAATAAACACATGGATACAGGTCATTGAAAGTGCTTTGAAGAAAATAAGCTTGTAGGTGTGATAGAGTATGGTGGGTATACTGAACAGTTTAGATGGAATTGGCAGGGACCTACTTTTGAAGTGATTTAAGTTGAGCTATAAAAGAAGAAAAGTCATTGTATGAGAAATAGCGAGTGCAGTCAAGGTCGAGGAGAGAGCAGAAGGGTAACAAGTGTGTTCACCAGAAGAGTAGGGGAAGTAGGGAAGCATCTGCAGCAAGAGATGGGGCAACTGGGCCAAGATGAGAAGATGAGGTAGACAATAACCAGGTCATGTCCATTTTATTTCATTCCAAGTTAATTGTGCAGCTGTCAGAGGTCTTAAAGTGGTGGCAGATAATGAAGAAAACTATCAATAAATGTATTTACCTTCTCTCTAAATAATTTCATTTGACATTTTTTGCAAGGTTGATTATTGGCAACAAATTCCCTCAATTTTCATCTGAGAGTGTCCTTATCTCTTTCACTTGTTGAAGTCTTTCAACATTTTAATCTCTGTTTGCTTGCTTGACTTCTAATGAGAAGTTAGACATAAGTCTTTACTCGTGATAGATAACATTTTGTTTCTTCTGATTTCTTTCAATATTTTTCTTTATCTTTGTTTTCCTATAGTGCAATTGCTCTGTGGTATGTGTGTGAGTTCATGTGTGTGTGTGTGTATATGTATATGTGTGTGTATGTATATCCTTGATGTTCTCCGAGCATCTTGGATCTGGAGTTTGATGTCTGATTTTAATTTGGGGAAATTCTCAGTCATAATTGCTTCATCCATTCTGTTTCTTTCTCTCTTTTTTCTCCTTATGATATTCCCATCAAATATTTGTCCTGCAGTGTGTGGATAATCTGCTCAAGTTTTCTAGTCTTTGTTCTCTTCGCTTTTCATTCTTGGAGGTTTCTAAAGGGATATCCTTTACTCAGATATTCTGTCCTCGGCTGTGTCCAATCTGCTAGCAACCAGAAGAGGCATTCTGCATTTCTACTGAAGGCTTTTATCTTTAGTATTTCTTTATAGTTCTTTCTTAAGACTTCATCCTGCTTATATTGCCCATCTGTTCTTTTATGTTGTCCATTCTTTCCATTAGAATTCTTAGCATATTAATCACAGTTATTTTATATTACTGAGCTGATAATTCTAACATTCCTACTATGTCTGTCTTATTGCTTGTGCTTGCTCTGTCTCTTCCCTTCCTTCCTTCCTTCCTTCCTTCCTTCCTTCCTTCCTTCCTTCCTTCCTTCCTTCCTTCCTTCCTTCCTTCCTTCCTCCCTCCCTCCCTTCCGTCCTTCCTTCCTTTCTTCCTTTCTTTTTGCCTTTAGTTTATTAAGCATTATTTTTTTCTTGATAAGTGGACATGATATAATGAGTGAAAAGAATAGTTGTAAATAAGCCATTAGAAATGTAAAAGTTATGTGTGGGTGAGGGAATATGTTCCACAGTCCTGTGACTTGTTCTCTGTCTTTAGAGAGCCGGTGGCTCTAAACTATGGGTTTCACAAGATTTTTTGTTTCATGTTTTTGTTTTTTGTTTATTTTTCCCTGAATCACATAGGATAGGATGGCTAGAATAGGAGAAGTTTGATATTTCCCTTCCCAGGTTTCCATAAACATCTGTGTTAATACCTCAGCAGCTTACACTCTGGTTAACTCTACCCTCTCCTGAGAATGTGTACCTTGATAAGACAGAATGCTCTGGAGTCTTTCAAAATTGCCCAATGCATATACTTCCCCTTACTGTAACCCAAGAGGATAGTTCTGATAGTTACTATGTGAACCAGATCAGACTCCTGGAGGCTAATTGTGAGGTCCCACTATGAACCTGTTTACCCAGAGCTTACGATGACCAGATTGGTCTGAAACAAATCTTCAGCGATTCATTGATTTCAGCATTGATTTCAGTGTATGAACCCTGCCTACCTTAGTTCACTGGTTTCTGTTCCTACATGTGTTTCCATTCCTGAAGACTTCTTGTCTTTGAATGTCTCTCCATTTATTAGTCTAGTGGTTTTCTCTCTCTTTCTCTTGGATTCAGTGAGAATTGTTGATTTTCAGTCTGTTAATGCTTTGTAGTTCAGATGTGGAGCCAGAAAATGGAAGTCTCTTTTTATCTGATAATAAATCATAATTAAAATTCCTTTATTGCAATCAGAAATAAAAATGGATCACAATTGAATTTCACCCATGCAAACTTGGATAGGGTCAGATTTAGAAACCGTTAAATGGCCTAATGTACTACAGCATCTTTTAAATAGAAGGTATTTTGTAAATGCTCTTTGAATGAATAAATACATATTTGAGTTTCCACAGAGTATAGATATTTACTATTAGTATGAAAATATACAACTTACATGCTCTAATTATAATAGCTTGAATTATTTACCTACTCTGTATATTACTATATGGAATGGTAGTAATGATTTCATTAGAATTAATTCCAGGCCGCCGACCCCAAAGTCCCGGGAGTGGACTAAGATTCTCTCGGGGACGGGAGTCACCTGCAGAGGGGACTCCAATCCGCCTGAAAGCAGCAGCTAGAGCGCCAGCACCTGTGGGTGGAGACCACGCGAGACAGGAGGTGGGCTCCCTACCTGCAACAGCCCGTGGCGTCTCACGGTCGTCAGGCCCCAAAGCCCAAAAGCACCAGCGCCGCTACGCGGCACCGGC
>PVHY01028705.1:0-14957 GCA_004024945.1 Uropsilus gracilis | reverse complement strand
CTTTTTTAATTTTGAAATCTGCTTTGTCTGATATAAGGATGGCTACTCCTGCCTTTTTTGGGGGTCCATTTGCTTGTAGAATTGTTTTCCATCCTTTTATCTTCAATCTATGCTTGTCTTTCAGGATCAGATGTGTTTCTTGGAGGCAAGAGAATGTTGGGTTCTGTCTTTTAATCCAGTCTGCTACTCTATGTCTTTTGATTGATGAGTTTAGCCCATTGACATTTAGAGTTATTATTGATGTTTGAGGGTCCAACAATGGGTCCCTGGTGGTCATTTGGGGTTCTGTTTTGGTTTGTTCTTTCTTTCTTTCTTTTTTAATTGTTCATTCCTTTTATTGTTCTGCAGGTTTCGGTCTTAGGGCTTTTTCAGGATTTCTTGGAGAGGAGGTTTGGTGATTGCCCTCACGCGTTCATTCCTGTCTCTCACTGAGATAATGCACTCACTATTCACGAGATGCCCCTCCTCATGGAATGTTAAAGTAGCTCGTTTAAACAACATAAAAGTGGCCTGAAAACCTACAATAAACCAGCAGATTCATTGCTCACTGAATTCGTGTCTGTGATCATCATTCGCCTCCCTGAGTTTTTCCTGTCTACCTGAAGCTTGCACTTAGCGGTCTTATTTGCACGGCCTGTCCGTGGCATAATCCAGCATTAATTTGAATGAAAAAAGAGTTATTAAAAAGTGGGAGAAATCATGACTCAAGATCTGTGGGTTATATGGACTTATATCCTTTACTACCGCATGAAGTGTAAAATATAGATTTCATCTATAATCATAAAAGTACAGAGAAGTCACAGAAAGATAGATATTGCACCCTTTGGAGTCTGATTGAATTCAGGAGGTTTTTCACTGAAAACACTGCCTGTTGGCCGGAAAGGCCTAAATAGCAGGAATTTGAATGAAAAAGGGGTTTTAACAAGTGGGAGAAATCATGACTTAAGATCTGTGGGTGATATGGACTTATATCCTCTTCTACCCCATGAAGATTAAAACACAGAGAGATTTCATCTATGATCATAAAAGTACAGAGAAATCACAGAAAGATATATAATGCAATCTTAGGAGCCTGATTGAATTCAGGAGTTTTTTCCTGAAAACACTGCTTTATGACTTTAAAGGCCTAAACAAGAGGAATTAGAATGAGAGAAGGGTTAATAACAAGTGGGAGAAATCAGGACCGAAGATCTGTGGGTGATATGGACTTATATCCTTTTATATTCCTTGAAATGTAAAACATAGATTTCATCTATGATCATCAAAGTACAGAGAAGTCACAGAACTATATATACGGCACCCTTTGGAGTCTGATTGAATTCAGGAGGTTTCTCGCTGAAAGCAATGCCTGTTGACCTGAAAGGTCTAAATCTGTAGGAATTTGAATGAGAAAAGGGTTAATAACAACTGGGAGAAATCATGACTTCGGATCTTTGGGTCATATGTACTTATATCCTTTTCTACTCCATGAAGTATAAAACATAGATTTCATCAATGATGAACAAAACAGAGAAGTCGCAGAAAGATATATATTTCACTCTTTGGAGAGTGATTCAATTCAGGAATTTTTTATCTGAAAACAATATCTGTTTGACTGAAAGACTTAAACCAGCAGGAAGTTGAATGAAAAATGTGTTAATAACAAGTGGGAGAAATCATGACTTAAGATATATGGATGATATGGACTTATATCCTATTTCTACTCCATTATGTGTAAAACATAGAGAGATTTCATCTATGATCATCAAAGAACAGAGTAGTCACAGAAAGATATATACTGCACCATTTGGAATCTGATTGAATTCAGGAGGTTTCTTGCTGAAAACCCTGCCTGTTGGCTGAAAGCCCAAAATAGCAGGCATTTGAATGAAAAAAGGGTTTTAATAAGTGGGACAAATCATGACTTAAGATCTGTGAGTGATATGGACTTATACCCTTTTCTATCCCATGAAGTGTAAAACATAGAGAGTTTTCATCTATGATCATCAAAGTACACAGAAGTCACAGAACGATATGCAATGCAATCTTAGGATTCTGATTGTATTCAGGAATTTTCTCCCTGAAAACACTGCTTTATTGCCTGAAAGGCCTAAATAAGAGGAATTTGAAGGAAAGCAGGGTTTATAACAAGTGGGGGAAATCATGAGTTAAGATATGTGGGTGATATGGACATACATACTTTTATAATCCATGAAATGTAAAACATAGAGATTTCATCTATAAACATCAACGTACAGGGAAGTTCCATAATGATATATATGGTACCCTTTTGAGTGTGATTGAATTCACAAGGTTTCTCACTGAAAACCCTGCCTGATGGCCTGAAAGGCCTAAACAGACAGGAATTTGAATGAAAAAAGGGTTAATAAAAAGTGGAAGAAATCATGACTTAAGGTCTGTGGGTGATAGGGAATTATATCCATTTCTACCTCATGAAATATAAAACATAGATTTCATCTATTATCATCAAAGTACAGAGATGTCACTGAAAGGTATATTCTGCACCCTATGGAGTCTGATTGAATTCTGGAGGTTTCTCGCTGAAAACACTGCCTGCTGGCCTGAAAGGCCTAAACCAACAGGAATTTGAATGAAAAAAATGGATAATAACAAGTGGGATTAGAAATGATTTAAGATCTGTGGGTGATATGAAGTTATATCCGTTGCTACTCCATGAAGTGTACAACATAGATTTCATCTATGATCATCAAAATATAGAAAAGTCACAAACTGATATATAATTCACCTTTAGGAGTCTTATTGAATTCAGGAGTTTTCTCCCTGAAAAACTTACTTTTAGCCTGAAAGGCCTAAATAAGAAGAATTTGAAGGAAAGAAGGGTTAAGGACAAGTGGGAGAAATTAGGAGTTAATACTTGTGTTGATATAGACGTATATCATTTTCATTCCATGATGTGTAAAACCTAGAGAGATATCATCTATAAACATCAACGTACAGGGAAGTTCCATAAAGAAATACTCTGCATTCTTTGGAGTGTGATTGAATTCACAAGGTTTCTCACTGAATATACTGCCTGTTGGACTGAAAGGCCTAAATCAGCATGAATTTGAATGAAAAAAAGGGTTAATAACAAGTGCGAGAAATGATGACTTAAGATCTGTAGGTGATATGGAATTATATCCGTTTCTACACCATGAAGTGTAAAACATAGATTTCATCTATGATAATCATAGTATAGAACAGTCACAAAATGATATATAATTCACCATTAGGAGTCTGATTTAATTCAGGAGTTTTCTCCCTGAAACACTTACTTATGGCCTGTAAGACCTAAATAGAAGAATTTGAATAAAAGAAGGGCTAATAACAAATGGGGGCTATTATGAGTTAATACCTGTGGTGATATCGACTTGTATCCTTTTCTATTCATGATGTGTAAATCCTAGAGAGATATCATCTTAAACGTCAACGTACAGGGAAGTTATATAAAGATATATTCTGTACCCTTTGGATTGTGATTGAATTCACAAGGTTTCTCGCTAAATACACTGCCTGTTGGACTGAAAGGCCTAGATCAGCATGAATTTGAATGAAAAAAAGGGCTAATGACAAGTGCGAGAAATAATGACTTAAGATTTGTGGGTGATATGGCCTTTGATTCATTTCTACTGCATTAAATGTAAAACATAGAGAGATATCACCTATAAACTTCAATGTACAGGGAAGTCCCATAAAGATGTATATTGCAACATTTAGAGTCTGATGGAATTCATGAGGTTTCTCGGTGAATAAAAAACCTGTTGGACTGAAAGGCCTAAGTCAGCAGGAAGTTGAATGATAAAAGGGTTAATAGCAAGTAGTAGAAATTATGACTTAAGATCTATAGGTGATATGGACTTATATCCTATTTCTACTCCATTAATTGTAAAACAGAGATTTCATCTATGATCATAAATGTACAGAGAATTTACAGAAAGATATATAATGCGTTCTTAGGTGTCTGAATGAATTCAGGAGTTTTCTCCCTGAAAACACATCTTTATGACCAGAAAGCCCTACATAAGAGGAATTTGAATGAATGAAGGGTTAATTTGCTATTAAGCAGATGGGAGAAATCATGAGCTATGATCTGTGGGTGATATGGACTTATATCCTTTTCTACCCCATGAGGTGTAATACATAGAGAGATTTCATTTATGATCATCAAAGAACAGAATAGTCACAAACAGGTATATACTGCACCCTTTGGAATCTGATTGAATTCAGGAGGTTTCTCTCTGTAAACACTGCCTGTTGGCCTTAAAGGCCTAAATAGCAGGAATTTGAATGAAAAAAGAGTTTTAACAAGTGGGACAAATCATGACTGAAGATCTGTGGGTGATATGGACATATATACTTTTCTACCCAATGATGTATAAAACATAGATTTCATCAATGATCATCAATTACAGGGAAATCACAGAAACATATATACTGCACCCTTTGGAGTCTGATTGAATTCAGGTGGTTTCTCGCTTTATACACGGCCTGTTGGCCTGAAAGGCCTAAGTCACCAGGAAGTTGAATAAAAAATGGTTAATATCAAGTGGGAGAAATCATGACTTAAGCCCTGTGGGTGATAAGGACATATATCATTTTCTTCCCCATCAGGTGTAAACATAGAGAGATTTCATCTGTGATCATGAAAGTACAGAGTAGTCACAGAAAGATATATACTGCACCTTTTGGAGTCTGATAAATTCAGGAGGTTTCTCGCTGGAAGCACTTCCTTTGGCATCAAAGGCATAAATAGCAGGAATTTGAATGAAAGCAGGGTTAAAACAAGTACAGAGAAGTTACAGAGAGATATATAATTCAGTCTTACGTGTCTGATTGAATTCAGGAGTTTTCTCCCTGCAGACACTGCTTTATGGCCTTATAGGCCTAAATAAGTGGAATTTTAAGAAAGAAGGGTTAATAGCAATTTTGAGAAATCATAAGTTAAGACCTGTGCGTGATATGACTTATATCATTTTCCACCCCATGAAGTGTAAAGCATAGAGTGTTTTCATCAATAAACATCAACGTACAGGGAAGTTCCCTAAAAATTTATACTGCACCCATTGGAGTGTGATTGAATTCAAAAGTTTTCTCACTGAAAACACAGCCTGTTGGCCTGAAAGGCCTAAATCAGCAGGAATTTGAATGATAAAAGGGTTAATAACTTCTGGGAGAAATCATGACTTAAGATCTGTGGGTGATATGGACTTATATCCTTTTCTACCCCATGATGTGTAAAACATAGAGTGTTTTCATCAATAAACATCAACGTACGGGGAAGCCCATAAAAATATATACTGTACTCTTTGGAATGTGATTGATTCAAAAGGTTTCTCACTGAAAACACAGCCTGTTGGCTGAAAGTCCTAAATCAGTAGGAATTGAATGATAAAAGGGTTAGTAACAAGTGGGAGAAATCATGATTTAAGATCTGTTGGTGATAAGGACATATATCCTTTTCTAACCCAAAAGTGTAAAACATAGATTTCATCCATGATCATCAAATTACAAGGAAGTCGCAGAAAGATATATACTGCACCATTTGTATTTTGATTGAATTCAGGAGGTTTCTCGCTGAAAACAATGCCTGTTGGCCTGAAAGGCCTAAATCAGTAGGAAATTTAATATAAAAAGTGTTAATAAAATTGGAAGAAATAATGACTTAAGATCTGTGGCTGAAACGCACTTATATCCTTTTCTAACACATGAAGTGTAAAACATAGAATTCCTCTATGATCATCAAAGTACAGAGAAGTCATAGAAAGATATATAATGCACCCTTAGGAGTCTGATTGAATTCAGGATTTTTCTCCCTGAAAACAGTGCATTATGGCCGCCTAAATAAGAGTAATTTGAATGAAAGAAGGGTTAATAACAAATGGGAAAAATCATGAGTTAATATCTGTGGTGATATGGACTTTTACCCTTTTCTATCTATGAAGAGTAAAATATAGAGAGATTTCATCTGTAAACATCAACATACAGGGAAGTTCCATAAAGATATATACTGCGACATTTGGAGTGTGATTGAATTCACAAGGTTTCTCGCTGAAAACACTGCCTGATGGCCTCAAAGGCCTAAATCAGCAGGAATTTAAATGAAAAATGGGTTAATAAAAAGTGGAAGAAATCATACTTAATATCTGTGGGTGATACAGACTTATATCCATTTCTAACCCATGAAGTGTAAAACATACATTTCATCTATGATCATAAAAGTACAGAGTAGTTATAGAAAGATATATACTGCACCCATTGGAGTCTGATTGAATTCAGGAGGGTTATTGCTGAAAACTCCACCAGTTGGCCTGAAAGGGCTAAATCAGCTGGAATTTGAATGAGGAAAGGGTTCATAACAAGTGGGAGAAATCATGACTTAAGAGCTGGAGGTCAGATGGACTTATATCCTGTGCTATTCGATGAAATGTACAACAGAGGGATATTTCACCTCTGTACATCTGAGTACAGAAATGTTAAAAAGATATAAACAAATCCTTTGTAGTCTGTTTCAATTCAGGAGCCTTGTTGCTGAAAATACGGAAGTTCACCCTCAAGGCCGACCCATGCAGGAATTTGAATGAAGCAAAGGTTAATAACAAATGCGAGAAATCATGACTTAACAGCTCTGGGTTATATGGACTTATATCCTTTTCTACTGGATGAAGAGTAAAACATAAAGAGATTTCATCTATGGTTATGAAAGTACAAGTAGTCACAGAAAGAAACATACTGCACCCTTTGGAATCTGATTGAATTCAGGGGGTTTCTCACTAAAAACACCTCCAGTTGGCCTGAAAGGCCTAAATCACAGGAATTGAAATGAAACAAAGGATAATAACAAATGTGAGAAATAATGACTAAAGAGCTGTGGGTGATTTGGACTTATATCCTTTGTACTCCATGAAGTACTGTAAAACATAGAGAGATTTCATGCATGATCATCAAAGTACAGAGAAGTCACAGAATGATTTATACTGCACCCTTTGTGTCTGACTGAATTCAGGAGGTTTCTCGCTGAAAACTCTGCCAGTTTGCCTGAAAAGCCTAAATCAGCAGGAATTTGAATGAAAAAAGTGTTAGTAACAAGTGTAAAATATCATGACTTAAGAACTGGAGGTGAAATGAACTTATATCCTATGCTATTCGATAAGGTGTACAATATAGGAAAATTTCATCCTATACATCTAAGTAGAGAAAAGTTAAGTACGATATGTACTGCTCCTTTATAATCTGTTTCAATTAGGAGCATTCTGGCAGAAAATGCTTGATGTTAACCCTCAAGGTTAACTCATGCAGGAATTTGAATGAAACAATGGTTAATATCAAGTGGGAGAAACATGACTTAAGAGCTGTGGGTGATAAAGACTTATATCCTTTTTACTGCAGGTAGTGTAAAACATCGGGAGATTATATCTATGATCATCAAAGTAGAGAGAAGTCACAGAAAGTTTTATACTGCACCCTTTACAGTCTGATAGAATTCAGGAGGTTTCTCGCTGAAAACACTGCCAGTTGGCCTGAAAGGCCTAAATCACAGGAATTTGAATGAAACAAAGGATAATAACAAATGTGAGAAATCATGACTTAAGAGTTGTGGGTGATATGGACTTTTATCCTTTTCTACTGGCTGACATGTAAAACATAGAGATTTTTCATCTATGATAATCAAAGTACAGAGAAGTCACAGAAAGATATACACTGCACCATTTGGTGTCAGACTGAATTCAGGAGCTTCTTGCTGAAAACAATGCCACTTGGCCTGAAAGGCCTAAATCATCAGGAATTTGAATGAAAAAAAGGGTTATTAACAAGTGCGAGAAATCATGACTTAAAAGCTGGATGTTATATGGGCTGAGATCCTATGCTATTCGATGAAGTGTACAACATAGGGATATTTCGTCCCTATACATGTAAGCAGTAAAAAGTTAAGTGAGAGAGAAACATCTCTTTGGAGTCTGTTTCAATTCAGCATTCTGGCTGAAAATGCTGGAAGTTCACCCTCATGCCGACCCGTGCAGGAATTTGAATGAAACAATGGTTAATAACAAGTGTTATAAATCATGTCTTAAGACCTGTGGGTGCATTGGACGTATATCCAATTGTACTCCATTCAATATAGAGAAATTTCATCTCTAATCATCAAAGGTATAGAGAAGATACAGTAAGAAGCTCCTTTGGAATGTGTTTGGAATCAGGACCATTTCACTGAAAATGCTGGCAATTTACCTTAAAAGCCAAAATCCGCAGGAATTTGCATGAAACAAGGGTTAATAACAAGTGCCACAACTCTTGACTTCATAGGTGGAGGTGATATGGACTTATATGCTATTCCACTCCTTGAAGTGTAAAGCACAGAGAGATTTCATCATTGATCATCAAAGTACAGAGAAGTCACAGAAAGATGTATACTGCACCCTTTTGTGTCTGATTAAATTCAGAAGGTTTCTCGCTGAAAACACTGTGTTGGCCTGAAAGACCTAAATCAGCAGGAATTTGAATGAAAAAAGGGTTAATATCAAGTGTGAGAAATCATGACTAAAGAGCTGGAGGTGAGATGGACTTATATCCTATTCGATGATGTGTACAACATAGGGAATTTTTATCCCTGTATCTCTAGGTAGAGAATAGTTAAGTAAGTAAGATATAAACTGTTTCTTTGTCGTCAGTTTCAATTCAGGACTGTTCTGGCTGAAAACGCCTGAAGTTCTCTCTCAAGGCCGACCCATGCAGGAATTTGAATGAAACAAGGTTAATAACAAATGCAAGAAATCATGATATAAGAGATGTAGTGATATGGACATATATCCTTTTCGACTCCATGAAGTCTATAACAGAGAGAGAGAGATTTCATCTATGATCATCAAACTACAGAGAAGTCACAGAAAGATAGATACTGCACCATTTGGACTCTGATTGAATTCAGGAGGTTTCTCCCTGAAAAAAAAAAACAAACACCAGTTTTTCTGAAAGGCCTAAATCCCCAGGAATTTGAATGAAACAAGGGTTAATAACAAGTGCCAAAACTCTTGACTTAATAGCTGAAGTTTATATGGACATTTTTGCTATTCCACTCCATGAAGTGTAAATCATAGAGAGATTTCATCTATGATCTTCAAAGTACAGATAAGTCACAGAAAGATAAATACTGCACCCTTTGGTGTCCGATTGAATTCAGGAGGCTTCTCGCTGAAAACACTGTCTGGTGGCCTGAATGGAATAAATCAGTAGGAATTTGAATAAAATATGGTGAATAACAAGTGCGAGAAATCATGACTTAATACATGTGGGTGATACGGATATATATCCTTTTCTACACAGAGTGTAATCATGGAGAGATTTCATATATGATGATCAAAGTACAGAGAAGTCACAGAAATATATATACTGCACCCTTTGGAGTCCGATTGAATTCAGGAGTTTCTCCCTGAAAACACTGCCTTCTGGCCTGAAAAGCCTAAATCAGTAGGTATTTGAATGAAAAAGAGTTCATAACAAGTGCGAGAAATCATGACTAAGATCTGTGGGTGATATGGACTTATATCCTTTTCTACTGCATGTAGTGTAAAACATAGATTTCATCTATATCACAAAGTACAGAGAAGTCACAGAAAGATATATACTGCACCATTTGGAATCTGATTGAATTCAGGAGGTATCTCGCTGAAAACACTGCCAGGTAGCCAAAAGGCCTAATCAGCAGGAATTTTAATGAAAAGCACTTAATAACTAGTGCAAGAAATCATGAATTAAGAGATGTGGGTGATATGGACATATGTGCTTTTCTACTGGATAAAGTGTAAAACATAGAGAGATTTCATCTATGATCATCAAAGTACAGAGCAGTCACAGAAAGATATATAATTGCATCCTTTGGTGTTTGATTGAATTCAGGAGGTTTCTCGCAGAAAACACTGCGAGGTGGCCTGAAAAGCCTAAATCAGCAGGAATTTGAATGAAAAACTCTTAATAACATATACGAGAAATCATGACTTAAGAGATTGGGTGATATGCACTTATATCCTTTTCTACTCCATGAAGTGCAAAACATAGAGAGATTTCTTCTATGATCATCAAAGTACTGAGATGTCACAGAAATATATATACTACACCCTTGGTGTCTGATTGAATTCAGGAGGCTTCTAGCTGAAAACACCGCCACTGGCCTGAAGGCCTAAATCAGCAGTAATTTTAATGAAAAAGAGTTAATAACAATTTTGAGAAATCATGACTGAAGAGCTGTGGATGATATGGACTTATATCCTTTTCTACTCCATGAAGTGTAAAAAATGTAGAGATTTCATTTATGATCATCAAAGTATAGAGAGACACAGAAAGATATATACTACACCCTTGGTGTCTGATTGAATTCAGGAGCTTTCTCACTGAAAACACCACCAAGAAGCCTGAAAGGCCTAAATCAGCAGGAATTTTGATGAAAAAGAGTTAATAACAATTTTGAGAAATCATGACTTAAGAGCTGTGGGTGATATGGACTTATATGCTTTTCTACTGAATGAAGTGTAAAACATAGAGATTTCATCTATGATCATAATATACACAGAACTCACAGAAAGATATATACTGCACCCTTTGGAGTCCGATTGAATTCAGGAGTTTCTCCCTAAAAACACTGCCTTATGACCTGAAAAGCCTAAATCAGTAGGTATTTGAATGAAAAAAGGGTTCATAACAAGTGCAAGAAATCATGACTAAGATCTTTGTGTGATATGGACTTATATCCTTTTTAATTCCATGATGTGTAAAACATAGATTTCATCTATGATCATCAAAGTACAGAGAAGACACAGAAGGATATATACTTCACCATTTGGAGTCTGATTGAATTCAGGAGGTTTCTCACTAAAAACACTGCCTGGTGGCCTGAAAGGCCTAAATCAGCAGGAATTTGAATGAAATATTTTAATAACTGGTGGGAGAAATCATGACTTAAGATATGTCGGTGATATGGACTTATATCCTTTTCTACTGGATGAAATGTAAAACATAGAGAGATTTCATATAGTCATCAAAGTACAGAGAAGTCACAGAAAGATATATAGTGCGAAAAAATGCTTAAGAACAAGTGCAAAAAACCATGACTTAATATATGTGGGTGATACGGACATATATCCTTTTCTACTCCATGAAGTGTAAAACATAGATAGAGTTCATCTATGATCACAATAAACAGAGAACTCACAGAAAGATATATACTGCACCCTTTGGAGTCCGATTGAATTCAGGAGTTTCTCCCTGAAAACACTGCTTTATAGCCTGAAAAGCCTAAATCAGTAGATACTTGAATGAAAAAAGGGTTCATATCAAGTGCGAGCAATAATGACTAAGATCAGTGGGTGATATGGACTTATATCCATTTCTACTCCATGAAGTGTAAATCATAGAGAGATTTCATCTATGATCATCAAATAACAGAGTAGTCACAGAAAGATATATATTGCACCCTTTGGAGTCTGATAGTTTCAGGAGGTTTCTCGCTGAAAATTCTGCCTGTTGGACTAAACGGCCTAAAGCAGCAGGAATTTGAATGAGAAAAGTGTTAATAACAAGTGGGAGAAATCATTTCTTAAGATCTATGGGTGATTGACTTTTATCCTTTTCTACTCCACGAAGTGTAAAACATAGAAAGATTTCATCTATAAAAAACAATGTGTAGGGAAGTTCCATATAGATATACACTGCACCCTTTGGAATGTGATTGAATTCAAACGGTTTGTCACTGAAAACAAAGCCTGTTGACCTCAATGTCCTAAATCAGTAGAAATTTGAATGAAAAAAGGGTTAGTAACTAGTGGGAGAAATCATGACTTACCCTCTGTGGGTGATAGGGACTTATATCCTTTTCTACACCATGAAGTGTAAAATATAGATTGATCATCAATAAACATCAACGTACAGGGAAGTTCCATAAAAATATATACTGCTCTGTTTGGAGTGTGATGAATTCAGAGGCTTTCTCGCTGAAACCAAAGCCTGTTGGCCTGAAAGGCCTACATCAGCAAGAATATGAAAGAAAAAAGGGTTAATAACAAGTGGAAGAAATCATGACTTAAGATCTGTGGGTGATATGGATTTATATCCTTTTCTGCCCCATGAAGAGTAAAACATAGATTTCATCTATGATCATAAAGAATAGCATAGTCACTGAAAGATATATACTGCACGCTTTGGAGTGTGATAAATTCAGAGGCTATCTCGCTGAAAACACAGCCTGTTTCTCCAAAGGCCTAAAAAGCAGGAATTTGAAGGAAAAAGGGTTTTAAATAAATGGGAGAAATCATGACTTAAGATCTGTGGGTGATATGGAATTATATCCTTCTCTACCACTGAAGTGTAAAACATAGAGAGATTACATCTATGATCAATGATCATCAAAGTCCAGAAAAGTCACAGAAAGATATATAACACAATCTTAGGTGTATGATTGAATTCAGGAGTTTTCTCCCTAAAAACACTGTTTTATGGCCAGATGGCCTATTAAGAGGTATTTGAAAGAAAGAAGCATTAATAACAAGTGGGAGAAATCATGAGTTAAGATCTGTGGGTGATATGGACTTATGTCCTTTTCTACCACATATAGTGCAAAACATAGATTTCATATATGATCATCAAAGTACAGAGAAGTCACAGAAATATATAAAATGCAATCTAAGGAGCCTAACTGAATTCAGGAATTTTCTCCTGAAAACACTGCTTCATGGCCTAAAATGCCTAAATAAGAGGAATTGGAATGAAAGAAGGGTTAATAACTAGTGGGACAAATAATGAATTAAGATCTGTGGGTGATATGGACTTATATCCTTTTCTAATCCATGAAGTGTAAAACACAGATTTCATCTATGATCGTCAAAGTACAGAGAAGTCACAGAAAGATATTTACTGCACCATTTGGAGTCTGACTGAATTCAGGAGGTTTCTGGCTGAAAATACTGCCTGTAGGACTGAACGCCTAAATTGCAGGAATTTGAATGAACAAAGGGATTAAACAACTGGGACATATCATGACTTAAGATCTATGGGTGTTATGGACTTATATGCTTTTCAACCCCTGAAGTGTAAAACATAGAGAGAATTCATCTATGATCATTAAAGTACTGAGAAGTCACAAAAATATATATATAATGCACTCAGTATTCTGATTGAATTCAGGCGTTTTCTCCTGAGAATAATGCTTTATGTCCTGATTGGCCTAAATAAGAGGAATTTGAATGAATTCAGGGTTAATAACAAGTGGGAGAAATAATGAGTTAAGATCTGTGGGTGATATGGACATACATACGTTTCTACTCCATGAAGTGTAAAACATAGAGAGATTTTATCTGTAAACATCAACATACAGGGAAGTTCCATAAAGATACATGCTGCACCCTTTGCAGTGTGTTTGAATTCACAAGGTTTCTCGCTGAAAACACTGCCTGATGGCCTGAAAGGCCTAAATAGCAGTATTTTGAATGAAAAAGGTGTTAAAAAAAGTGGAAGAAGTCATGACTTAAGATCTGTAGGTGATATGGACTTATATTCATTTCTACCCTATGAAGTATAAAACATAGATTTCATCTATGGTTATCAAAGTACAGAGAAGTAACAGAAAGATATATACTGTACCCATTGGAGTCCAAGTGAATTCAGTTGTTTTCACGCTGCAAACACTGCCTGTTGGCCTGATAGGACTAAATCAGCAGGAATTATAACGAAAAAAGCGTTAATAACATGTGCGAGAAATCATGACTTAAGGTCTGTGGGTGATATGGACTTATGCTTTTATACCCCATGAAGCGTAAAACATAGAGAGATTTAATCTATGATCACCAAAGCACAGAGATGGCACAGAAAGATGTATAATGCAATATTAGGAGTCTGATTGAATTCAGGAGTTTTCTCCCCGAAAACACTCCTTTATGGCCAGAAAGGCCTTAATAAGAGGAATTTGATGAAAGAAGAGTTAATAGCAAGTGGGAGATATCATGAGTTACAATCTGTGGGTGATATGGACTTATATCATTTTCTACACCATGAAGTGTAAAACAAAGAGTGATTTCATAAATAAACATCAACGGACAGGGAAGCTATATAAAAATATATACTGCACCCGTTGGAGTGTGATTGAATTCAAAAGGTTTCTCGCTGAAAACACAGCCAGTTATCTGAAAGGCCTAAATCCGCAGGAATTTGAATGATAAAAGATTTAAACATGTGGGAGAAATCATGACTTAAGATCTGTGGGTTATATGGACTTATATCCTTTAATACCCCTTGAAGTGTAAAATATAGAGAGATTTCATCTATGATCATCAAAGTAGAGAGAAGTCACTGAACGATATATAACACAATCTTAGAAGTGTGATTGAATTCAGGATTTGCTACCTGAAAACAACTTTTTATGGCCTGAAAGGCCTACGAAAGAGGAATTTGAATATAACAAGGGTTAATACCAAATGGGGGAAACATGAGTTAAGATTTATGGGTAATAAGGACTTATGTCCTTTTCTACCGCATGAGTGTAATACATAGATTTTTTTCTGTAATCATCAAAGTACAGAGAAGTCACAGAAAGCTATATACTGCACCCATTGGAGTCTGATTGAATTCAGTTTTCTCACTGGAAAACTGCCTTATGGCCTGAAAGGCCTAAATAAGAGGAATTTGAATGAAAAAAGGGTTTTTACAAGTGGGAGAAATCATGACATAAGATCTGTGGGTGATGTGGACTTATACCCTTTTCTGCCCCATGAAGTGTAAAACATAGAATCTACTGTAATGGTCAAAGTACAGAGAAGTCACAGAAAGATATATACTGCACCCTTTGGAGTCTGATTGAATTCAGTTTTCTCGCTGAAAAACTCTCATATGGCCTGAAAGACCTAAATCAGCTGGAATTTGAATGTAATAGGGTTAATAACAAGTGGGAGAAATCATGACTTAAGCTCTGTGGGTGATAT
>PVHY01028704.1:0-14905 GCA_004024945.1 Uropsilus gracilis | reverse complement strand
CTGTCTCGGTGTATCTGTCCGTGTGTCTTTCTCTTGTCTCTGTGTGTCTGTCTGTGTGTGTCTGTCTGTCTGTGTGTCTGTCTGTCTCTGTCTGTCTGTCTGTCTTGTGTCTGTCTGTCTCAGTGTGTCTGTCTGTCTCTGGGTATCTATCTGTCTCTGGGTGTCTGTCTGTCTTGTGTCTGTCTCTGTGTCTGTCTGTCTCGGTGTGTCTGTCTGTCTCTGTCTCTGTCTCGGTGTGTCTGTCTGTCTTGTGTCTGTCTGTCTCTGTCTCTGTCTATCTCTGTGTCTGTCTCTGTCTCTGTGTGTCTGTCTCTGTGTCTGTCTGTGTGACTGTCTCTGTGCGTCTGCCTGTCTGTCTCTGTGTCTGTCTGTCTCGGTGTGTCTGTCTGTCTCTGTCTCTGTCTATCTCTGTGTCTGTCTCTGTCTCGGTGTGTCTGTCTGTCTCGGTGTGTCTGTCTGTCTCTGTCTCTGTCCGTGTGTCTGTCTCTGTCTCTGTCCGTGTGTCTGTCTCTGTCTCTGTGTGTCTGTCTGTGTGTCTGTCTGTGTGTCTGTCTGTCTCTGTGTGTCTGTGAGTCTGTCTCTGTCTGTCTCTGATCTGTCTCTGTGTGTGTCTGTCTGTGAAGGGAGTCTCTCTCTCTCGCTCTCTCTCGCCTCTACCCACCTCCCCTCCTCCTACCCGCAAGCCCCATTCACACTCCCTTCTCGGGAGGGCCTCTCTGACTAGGGCCCCCTTACAGCGCCAGCCCCTTGCTCCAGCCCAGGCAACAGGCCTCTCTTTCCGCCCAGCGCTCCCTGCACTCGAGCCCATCACCCCGCACATGTCCGTGCAGAGCCCAGACCCACACAGCGCAGACGCACACCTGCCCCACCCTGGGCTCTGTCCGGTGGGGGGTGAGATGGCCTCGGGGTCCCCCCACCTGGTCCTAGAAGGCCGAGCGGGGGCAGGTGGGCTGGCAGGACGCCGCGGAGGCCTGGCCAGGGCTGCAGGCAGACCTGTTTGGGTGTCACACAGCCACCCTCAGGGTCTCCCTGCGCCTCTGCCCCCGGCCGCTGCTGGCACCGCTCAGGTGCCCCCGAAATGGGCGTCAAACGCTGAGGGAGCAGAGCAGCACCGCCGACAGGCGGGCCCGGCGCAGGTGCCCCCCGGGCTGTGGTCCGGCGGCCGCACCAGGTGGCACGAGGTCAGCGTCTGGGCGGCGTCACCGAGAGGCCACCAGCACCACGACGCTGCCCAAGGGGCACTCAACGCCCAAGGCGCCTTCTCCCCGGGAGCTCGCGCGCTCCCCAAACTGGCTTCTGCTCTCTGACCTGCCTACCCGGGGCGCACAGCGTCCAGGGGCCGAGACGCCCGGGCGCAGCAGGTGGGCAGTGGGGGCAGCCAAGGGGTCTCCTCCTCCAGCGGCCAGTGCAGAGCCCGCCGGCCCTGGGCGGGGAAGGCTGACCCGGCAGGGCTGACCCGGCAGCGCACACACAGGCTCAGCTGTGTCCCCGCTGGCTCAGGACATCCTTTCCACCGAGAGCGCCCGGCACCCTGGCCAGCTCAGGGAGGTGGGAGCCAGAGCTTGGGGGTCTGGTGCCTCCGTCCAGCCCCAGGGTCCCCCCTTCAGTGCCTGTCAGGCTCCTGCAGCCGGCGGCCTCCCCGCAGTGCCAGGGCCACCTTTGGAGCCATGATTCTGTGCTGTCGCCTTTACTCTGACGCTGAGTCTCGCGTCACGACCCGAGCTCACCCCTCTGAGGACATGGCCTGGCCTCGCTCTGGCACGTCCGCCGGCCAGACAGGGAGGGCTGTGCCCGGCGGCGTGTTTCCTGGAAGAATGTTTGGCAAACAAGCCCAGCAGATGCCAGCGTCGGCAAGGATGACGTCGCCCTCTCGGCCAGATGGATCCAAACAAGGCCACGTTCAAGAATCCGCTGCCCACACAGTCCACCCCGACGGGGACGGCCCTTCTCCACCACCCGCTCTTTCCACGGGTCCTGTCTGGGCCCTTCTCGCTGGGGAGGTTCTGTCTCCCTGGGGCTTTGCCTGGCAGCGCCTTAGAATGAATGACCGGGTGTCCGTAGCCGTCGAAGTGTCTCCTTTAGAAAAAGGTGTCTTGAGGCCTTGGCGGAGTTTTGGGATCCGGTTCTCTGCTTTGTTGCTGTGGGTTGTGTAGGTATTTTTGTGTTTAGAAAATTAGTCCTCGTCATATGTGTGACGTGTCTTCTTCGCCTGTGTTGAAGCAAGAGGGTGCAGACCCTTTGGGGAAAAAAAAAGATTAGATTTCTTTAAAACTGAAAATGGGGATCCGGTAGAGTCAGCCTCCTGGGAACTTACCCCCGAAATGAGAAAATGCTAATGCAAAAGGCCATACATACACCTGTTCACAGCAGCACCATCTACAGCACCCAAGTCATGGAACCAATAAGTGCCCGGCAGCAGATGCCTGGGTGAAGAATTCACGGAAAATATGCCTGGTGGAATATTAGACGGCTGTGAAAAAGATGAACGCGTCTTTGGTGTCAAGTGGATGGACGGCACAGTGGTTATGCTAAGTGATTCAGTCAGAAATTGAAAGATATATCAAATGGCTTCGTTTGTCTTGGACTAGAAATACCTTCTAACAACATGTGCTGGTGAAAGAAAGAAAAGGCAGATCTTGGACTTAGTGAAGTAAAGTTACCAAAGGGAGCAGGCGGGGAGGAGAAGGGGCGGAGAAGTAGAGAGGATGGGGCTTTGACAGACAATTGGCAGGGGAAATGGAACATACACCACATGGAGGAATAACACAAAATGATACAAAAGACTAACTATGGAATTAAGAGATTTAGCAGTGCTGGGAGGGAAGAGGTTGGCTTCTTCTCACCCAACTCACCCTGGTGGTTGGCCACTTCCCCTCCGTACAGCACCCCTTCTTTGAAAAGGAAGCGTCTAGTCTACAACTAATTTGGCCCAACTTCTGCTGGGGACACGCAGTGGGTTCTGGGTATTGCAGTAGACTCCAGATGGAGAAGGCGACGGTCGCCATCTAGGATGCATTTCCTGAGTTCATGTTGCCACCGTTTCATCACCGCGTATTCATCCATTCACTCGTGTCGCTGAAGTAAGGCTGCATCCTATGTTGCAGGTGTCACTGTCATCACTGAGAATGAACATGCATCTCTTCTATGTTAGGGTCACCGCTGAGAGCAAGTCTGCTGGCCACCAAACCGGGAGCCCCTTTTCCCAGCCTACCCACCCCTTCCCCCCTCGCTTCTGGGACCTACTGATTGGTCTGATGGTCCGAAAGTGAGTTTTTGTGTTCCACCGTCCATCCGTGTGCCTGGTCTCTCGTAACCCACACGTACGTGGACTCATCAGAATTTGCCCGTTTCTGTCTACAATCTGTCTCCAGACATAAGCCTGTCTAGGTCCATCCATGTGGTGGCCAATGGCAGGACTTAGTCTCTGCATGAGTCGCTGAGGACTAGTCCACTGCGTAAACTGACTACAACGTCTTGATCCACTCAGCTGTTTGGGGGTCACCCAGGCTGCTTCCCATGTTTGGCTATTGTAAATAGAGCTGCAGTGAACACGGGGTGAATCTACTGCTCCGAATTAATGTTTAGCGTCTTGGGGGTAAGACCCTGCAAGTGGGAGAGCCGGGTTATGTGGGAGAACGTATCACTGATGAAGACAACCCATCCTTAAAGTGCATCCCGTCCTCAGACGCCTCTCGGGGGGGCCACCTCACCCCCAAATCTCTTCTCTCCAGGGCTATATCACCTGTTCTGCAACCACCCCAGTCTGGGCAGATGTAACGTGGATTCAGGCAGCTAAAGAAGAATGTAGGAGCCCTCAGTGGGTTTTATAGCTTTATTTTTTTTAATAATTTATATATATATTTCACATTATTTTGATCCCTGGGGGTCACCCACCACCTTCCCTCCCTAGCCTCTCCAGCTGGTCCCCATTCTCCCCTTGTGCAGTTTCATTTGGTTGACCATATGGTAGTGAAACCATTTGGTTTCTGTCCCTTTCTATCTGGTTCGTTTCTGCTAGAATGATTTCTTCTAGGTACATCCAGGTGTCTATAAATTCATCAAATTTGTCACTTTTAATTGATGAGTAATATTCCATTGTGTATATATACCACATCTTTTTCATCCGTTCGTCTGTTCTGGGGCATTTGGGTTGTTTCCATGTCCTTGCAATTATAGATAGTGCTGCAGTAAACACCCAGGCACAGGTATCCCTTTGTATCAGTATTGAGGACTCCTTTGGGTAGATTCCCAGAAGAGTGATTGCTGGGTCGAATGGTAGCTCCATTTTCATTAGTCTGAGGGTCCTCCACGCCGCTTTCCACAGTGGCTGGACCAGTTTGCATTCCCACCAGCAGTGTAGGAGTGTTCCTTTCTCTCCACAGCCACACCAGCACTTGTTGTTGCCAGTTTTTTTTGATGTGGGCCATTCTTACTGGTGTAAAGTGTCATCTCGTTGTGGTTTTGATTTGCATTTCTCTGATTGCTGGTGACATCGAGCAATTTTTCATGTGCCTGTTGGGCTTTACAGCTTTAATGTCCTCGGGGAACCTGGGCCATGGGCCACCAGGCAGGGAGGCTGGACTGATTGTGTGGCCGGTAAGCAGGCTGGCAGCAGGACTGGGGGGCTGGGAGGCAGCTGAGCTCTCCAGGACTCCCAGAATCTCAATCTCTCTCCCCCCACTGGACCTCTTTCTTCTTAATTCTCCTCCCAGAGGGACACCGCCTTTTCACCCTCCCTCCCAGGCACACCACTCACACATGCGCACACCCACAGACCAGGCGTGCATACCGCAGATGCTGGTCACAGGAGCTAGTAACAGGAGGACGTGAAAAACTCTGAAAACTCACTGAGTGGACAGTCCCTTTCGCCCCTCGGGCCTCCGCTGAAATGGCACCTCGGCAGGGAGACCCAGGCCTCACATAAAGCCCTTCCCCCACCCAGCCCCTGGTCTCGCCCACCCATGGCACCTCCCACCCAGCTCCTCTCTCACTGGCCCAGAGCCTCAGACTCTGCTGTCCGCCTGGCCTCAGAAGGACACAGGGTCCCTCTGGACTTTTCTTGTGGCAAAGCTGCAAGGACACTGTGAGACAGTGATGGCGGAGGACTATATCTGGCTGTGTCGCCAGCTTGGGGGCCCTTGGTGGCGCTGAGACTTTGCTCCCTGGGAGGGGGACGGCATGGGGGCGCCCGGTTACAAGAGCGTCAAGAGCTGGCGTGGAGTCCTGGGGCGAGGTCCAGCGCAGGCTGAGGGCTCCTGCTCACGTCCCTCCGGGGCCAGTGGGGTGAGGCCACGTCAGCTCCACAGCAAGCTGGTGCTCAAGGGACAGTCATCCACCCATAACCCACCCATCATCTCTGCAAACATAGACCTAGAAGCACGCAGTGGCCTGCACAGGGGTGCTGCTAAAGGAAAGCTCCCAGCGTCCACGTGTCCCCCCACCTGTGTGACGCCCCAGTACCTGAAATGTGGGTGCGCAGACCTGACTCCAGAGACCCAGCACTGTGGACCCCCAAACTCTCACACCGAGGGGGTATGTGAGTTGCAGGATAGCCCCAGAAAGGTCTCGGCACCAGTAAGCGTCCCCCGAAAGGGGAACCTCACCTCCCACGCAGTGTCAGGAGGCTGACCAAGACGGTGTCTTTTTTGTAACCAACCAAATGGACTTCATGTAAAATAAAAATGCACTGAAGGCCTGAGAGCAAACAGCAGCAGCAGGCAGCTCTGCTGGCTTGAATTTCCCTGCAACACTTGGTCTCAGAGTGTGACACACAACACAGAGTGACCTGGGTGTGGGCAGGGTCACCTTGGCCTATGAAAGCCGCTTCCTGGCAGAAACTGGGGCTGGGCGGCCTCGGCCTCTTTCTGCAACTTTGAATCAACTGACGACTCTTTCTCGGTTGAAAATTAAAAATAATCACATAGGAGAGGCTGTCCTTGTTCCATTGTAAGCTTTTCACTCCTTTGCCAAAGATTAGTTGACTATATATGTGTGGTTTTATTTCAGGGCACTCAAATCTGTGCCATTGGTCTGATTGTCTGTTTTTGTACCAGTACCATGCTGTTTTAATGAATATGGCTTTGCAGTATAATTTGAAGTCTGCGATAATGATACCTCCATTTTCTCTTTTTCTGGTCAGGAAGCTTTTTGATAGTCCAGGTCTTTTGTTATTTCATATGAATTTCAGTCATTTTTGTTCCATCTCTTTAAAGAACATCATTGGGATCCTAATAGGTGTTGCATTGAATCTGTAGATTGCTTTTGGTAGGATGGCCATTTTGATGACATTAATTCTTCCAATCCATGAGCAGGGAATGTCTTTCCATTTCCTTATGTCATTTTCTATCTCTTTTAGCAGCGTTTTAAAGTTGTCTTTGTATAGTTCTTTCACGTGTTTTGTTAGGTTTATTCCCAGGTATTTAATTTTTCCCAAATGTCCCAAAACAAATGACTGGATGAAAAAGATGTGGTACATATAGACTATGGAATATTACTCATCCATTAAAAATGACAAATTTGATGAATTTGAGATAACATGGATGGACCTAGAAGAAATCATATTAGCAGAAACAAGTCAGAAGGGAAAAGACAGAAACCAAATGGTCTCACGAATAGATGGGACATAGGGAAAGCAAGCAAAAAGCCATGAGCAAAAGTCACAACAAGCCAACAACTAAACTAAAGCACACAATGGGGGTGGGGAGAGGGCAGGAGAGGGTGGGAACAGTCAGGGAGGGAAGGCGGTGGGTGAACTCCAGGAATTACAAAGATGTGAAATTTATATATCAATAAATTTTAATAAATAAATAAATGTATCTATTTGTATAAATATATAATTATAAAAATATACATAAAAAATATTTGATAAAATATAAAAATAATGACAGCGTTTCACGCACAGACACAGATGTCAGGGTCTCCTCCCGAACACCTACTCTTAAGCAAAAGCCGGGGAAGGTCTGCGGAGCGGGTCTGGCCCTAGCATGTGGTCACCCTCGGGTCTCCGCGCCTGGCAAGGTGGCCTCCTTGCTCCATACGCAGAAGGCTGCCCTGAGCCTCAAAAGGTTGCGCCCCTTCCTAGGGGTGCAACTAGGGCTCCCGCTGAGCTGCAGAACTTGCTGATACTCGCTGAGCAGGGTCAGGAGGGGTCGGCCCTCGACCAGCCGCACCCAAGGCCGGCCACTGCCCGTGCTGCTCCCAGCGCAGCCGCAGCACGAGCAGAGTCCTTCCCTCCAGGCCAGGGGCTCTGGCCCCTTTTTGATAGGTTTGGGGCTCACGGTTCCTGCTTCGGGCCTTTTCTCTCCACCTAAGCTAGAGTGAAGTCGTTGGAGGGACCGCTCTGGGGTGGCTGGGAGCTCCAGGAGGAGAAACTGCCACCCGGACTTCGGGGACCTGTCCTGGGCAGAAGCTGGTCCCCAGAGCAGGGGAGAAGGGCCTCCCTCCAGCCTCCACAGGAAGCCACCCTCCCCGACCCCGACTCCAGGCCTGAGAGCCCAGGCAGTGCATGTCTGAGGGGTCAGCCACCACCCATGAAAGGCTGCAGGGGCCCCAGGAAGCTGGCCCCCGAGGCTCAGAGGAACTGACCACAGCGGCCACACGACTGCGAGCCCCAGACAGCGGCGGCAAAGCTCATTGACGAGGCGCGTCCATGGCTCGCTCTGCCGTGGTTTCAGCCATCAATGTTGTAAGAGGGGCTTCAGCCTGTTTCCTTGCAAGCTTATCAGCAAGATTCTACGGAACAGGACCTGTAACCACCCTGGGAGGTACCCGGCGCAAAATGAACATCAATGAGAGCTGATGGGCGTGTGAGCTCGGGGCTGCATGTTACGTCAGAAGCAGAATTCCTTGCCTAAGACGGTGCAAGATCCACCTGCGGGCTCGTGTCAGTGGGTGTGGGAGTCACGAGGGAAGCTGCGTCGTTTATAGCAAACGAGGGTTTTCTATAAAACCCATGGGGAGCAGACAGAGACATCGTATATACATATACACACATAGTATATACATGTGTGTATGTGTTGACGTGTGTGCATATGTACACGTGCACATACATCTACAGTATGCATAGACACAGAGCAGTATATAGTATATATGAGTGTATAGGTACATATATGCCCGTATATATATACTATATATGTACATAACAGTACACATGAACATATATCTACAGTATGCATAGACACAGAGCAGTATATAGTATATATGAGTGTATAGGTATATATATGTCCGTATATATACTATATATGTACATAACAGTACACATGCACATATATCTACAGTATGCATAGACACAGAGCAGTATATAGTATATATGAGTGTATAGGTACATATATGTCCGTATATATACTATATATGTACATAACAGTACACATGCACATATATCTACAGTATGCATAGACACAGAGCAGTATATAGTATATAGGAGTGTATAGGTACATATATGCCCATATATATATATACTATATATGTACATAACAGTACACATGCACATATATCTACAGTATGCATAGACACAGAGCAGTATATAGTATATAGGAGTGTATAGGTACATATATGCCCGTATATATACTATATATGTACATAACAGTACACATGCACATACATCTATAATATGCGTAGACACAGAGTAGCATATAGCATATATGAGTGTATAAGTACATATATGCCCGTATATATACTATATATGTACATATGTATGTGTCGTCAGTTTTTTTTAAAAATTACATATAAAAAACAAAAAAGAAAGAAACAGCTAAATAAATAAAATGAAAGTTATGGACACAGTTCAAAAAGAAAAGAAAACAGTGAGAATCCTAGGCTGAGGCTTGACCTTGAAATGGAGCAGGGTTAAGATGGAGAGAAAGTCAGCGATCCTGAGTCCTTGATCCACGCCCCAAACCTTGCTCCACGTCCCTATTCACATTCTCTCGCTCGCTGCCAGGCGAAGTCCAAAACCCAGAAGACCGTGTCCGCCATCACAGACACGGACACTGGCTGAGAAATAACTCGCCATTGGCTCTCATGACTAAACAATGATGAACAGAGTGAGAGAGGCCACCTGTCCATCTGGCCACCCCCGATGGGTGGCTCCCCCAGCACCAGGCCCCCGTCTCGGCCGGGCTGAAGCAATCCGGACCGAGCACGGACCCGGCGCCAGCCAGTGAAGACCAGCCGAGCCCACCTTCCCGGCTGGGACGCGCAGCCCCTACCCGGGCCTTGCACAGCGAGGACAAGCCTGACCCTCAAGGCCCCGGCGGCGCCCCCACGACCGCTCGCGGCCCTGGGCGCCAGAAGAGGAAGTGGCGCCCGCACGCGGGTCCAGCACCAGGGCCTGCGGCCGCCTGCACAGGAAGCCAAACCTGAACCTGAACCTGGCTGGGAGGAGCTCGCTGCTGCGGGCCGGAGCAGGCGGAGAGACAGCGCCTGGCCGGCCACCTGCAGACCTCGCTCTGGACCCGCCGCCAGGCCATGGCCGCCCACCCCAGAGCCCCCCGACCCGGCCGGCAGCCTGAGGAGCACCCCACGATGCACAGGTAGGTGGAGAGGCCAGCTCCGCCCGCCGAGCGCCTGCTCCGGCCACCCTGCACAGCGGGAGGAGCTGGCAGCGCTGGCCCACGGTGGCCTGCAGGCCTTCTGGACGCTACGGAAGGGTGCAGAGCGAGCGATCCAGGCCCTCGACTTCGCGTTAAAGGCCCCGCTTTCTGGGTGAGGGCATCAAGCTCCCCACCCAGGAGTCCCGAAAAGGCTGTTTCAGTCTTCTGGGCCTGGTGCTCGGGCCTCAGATGGCCGCCAAGGCCGAGGCCAAGACCAGTGGCCTGGGCTCCACCCTGCGCAGAGGCAGGACAAGCGGCTGCACGCAGACGCTGAGTCCTGTTCCCAGGAACAGCCCTTCCCTAGGCTGAAATGCTGTTGCTTCTGCTTTGGGGTGGGGGAGAGGGTCACCTCTCGGGGTCACCCAGCACCCCTGCCCTCTGGGGAGAGGGGCCTGGGAGAGAGGCCACGGTTGGGGTGAGATACTCGCCTTTTGGGGTGCCGGGACACAGCTGTCCCGGTGTCACAGTCATAAACGGAGAGGAACAAAGGCCGGTGTGCCATCCGCATGCCCAGTCCCAGAAGCTCCCAGAGAACCTCAGCCCCCTGGCACAGCGCCCAGTGCCCCTTGGAGGTGCCACCTCTCCCGACCCCCACGCCGCGGGGCCATCATCTCGGAAAGACAGCGTCGGGGCAGCTGCAGGGGACTCCCTGGGGGGACGCAGACCTGCAGGTCATTGCTGCCCCAGAGACACGAGGGGGGGGCCGTGTGAGCATTTCGGGGTTCCGGCCCAGGCCGGACCCTCTCGGGCATGAGCTCCGTCCTTCCTCCCCAACGTGAGACTTCGGCGTGTTTGCCCCAACTCAGAATGCAGAGCTGAGCGGCCCAGGGAAAGGCACGGCTCGTCCAGGCCCTAAGGTCAAGGGCAGGCTTGTGGGTCCCTGGTCTGCGCTGAGGCGGCCAGTTTCTGCCCCCTCGTGGCGCCCCGAGTCACCCCTGCGCTCGCCGCGGCTCGCGGTGTCAGGAGCCATGTGAGAGGGAAAGAGGAAGAGACGGGAAAGATTGATAAGGGTCTTTGAGGTCGGAACTTGCAAGCGTGTCCACGTCAGCTTTGTTGTGGGCTCAGGCCTTACGCACCCCGGCGAAGGGACGGTCACAATGACAACAAGGAGGAATCCAGGACCCTGCGGCATGCACACGTGGGGTGGGAGGGCGGGCATCCATTATCCAGCAGAAAAACGCCTGTGGGGTGACGCCTTTATCTTCCAGGGACGCGTCTCTCCGGTGGGTCAGTCCTAGGAGGCCAGGGGGCTGCCGCCACAGATGAGAGACGCTGGTGGCCATCTCCAGTGGGCCGGAGAGGACGAGAAAGATAGCGGTGTTCCCCTGCCTACAGTCTAGCTCTTACCTATTTTCAATGCCCCACCCCTGAGAGGAGGCATTTGTCCTCCTTCCTCCAAGGAGTCATCCTAGATGACCAGCACCCGCTAAAACCAGCGAGGCCAGCTCTCCATGGCACCTGGCCAGCTCGGCCATCACCACAGGGGCTGCCCTTCCCGGCTCACTGGCCACGGGTCAGGGACTGGCCCCAAACATGAGGTTTTAGCATCTGACAAGGCTGGTCCCCATTCAAAAGTGGCTGCCAGGACCTTGAGCGCTGTTCCCCACCTGCCCCCCTCACCCCCCCGCTCCTCGGTCCTGCACCTGTTGGCAGCTCAAGATGACAGGACTTGGACTGACCAAGTCCAAGCGTCAACAGCTGAATATGTATAGCCAGTAAAAGGAGGCGTGGACTTCGCACTTAGTAGGTCTTGGCGACGTCCAGCCCTTTCCTTTCCACGCCCAGCTCAGCTCCGTGCTTGTCCCGACCACGCGCCCCGGTCACTGGGCTCTGCGCCGATGCCCTCCTGAATGTTTCGTAGTCACCGTCTCGTTGGGGAATAGCCTCTCCAGCCTCCCGGCGGTGGCGCCTCCAGAACTTTCGGACACATTGTCTTATCAATAATGACGTCACAATCACCGTGTGAGATTGTGGCTAAGGCAGCGATGCTGAGGTCCGAGAGGCCGGTGAGGGGCTACAGCGTCGTCGTGACGAGCAGGGGGCCTGACGCTCGTCCCAGCTCCGCTGCGCCCTCGGCCGGCGACTGCTGGGGTTTTGTTGCTGAAACTGGGGAGCAGCAGGTCTGTGGGCCGCATGAAGACAGCGGCGGGACGCACAGGGGGGAAATACCAGTCCCTGAGCAAGCGGCCGCCGTTGCCAGGGTCGCAGGAGAGCAGACACTGGACTGGAGGTATCCTGGTGTGACCGCCAGGCCACCGAGCCGCCACCCCTGCCCCCAAGGCAGTCCAGGTCCCCAGCGCCGGTCAGATTCGGTGTCTCGAACAGATGCACCTCAACCCCGGCGACCTGTGCAGGCAGCTGCCAGCAGGGCGGGGCGGCCTGCATGGTGGAAAGCACTTAGGGGTGTGCCTGGTGGGTTTGGTTTCGTTGGGTCGCTCTTCTGGGCAACGTGCCACACAACGATGCGGCCAGCTTCGACCACGTGGCCCTCGCGGCCACGGCGGACAGGTGGCCGGCTGAGAGCTTGCTGTGCGCGACGGCGAAAGCGCATTGTTTCGCGCTGCTCTGTCCCACCCACACCATGCATCAGAACCCCGTCGCGCCGGCCGCCTCCCTGCTCCTGGCACAGTGCGGCCATCGCTGGCCGAGGGTGTGGCCGGGGCGGGGTGGCCGTTGCAGGCTAGCCCACAGGTCTGGGGCTCCCGGATAGGCCACAGGCAGTAGGAAAGCCTGCGTGTGAGTCTGGGCTTTGTGTCTCATTGGTGACTTGTCTCCTTGGAGCGAGAACCCGCCCCACGGCGCTGCCTGGTGTGGGCACAGGCATGGGGTGAACGATGTAAGATGCACCCATGTGCCTGACCCCACGTGGACGGTCAGCAGTCACGCCTGGGGCCTCCACCTCCCAGCTGGCGTGTTCCCTGCTTAGCAGCAGGAGAGCAAGAGGGAGGGTGATCAGAAGCCCGGTCAGCCTCCAAGGGGGACTTGTGTGGTGGCCCCGAGGACCGCACGGCTGGTCAACGTGGCAGTGGGACCTGGCTCCAGGCAGGGCGTGGGGATCTGGTCTCAGACTCTCGTCCACTCTGCCCACCGGGCCAGCCCACCATCCGCTGAGCTGCCCACCAGGGCTAAGCGTGGACTCAGCTTGCGAGTTGTTCCGAGGAGGCTCAGGTCTCCAGCACTTGGGGAGTTCAGGCCTCGGCCGCGTCACCCCAAAAGCTGCCTCTGCTGAGCTGGCATCTCCTGCCGAGAGCCACCTGGAGTCCCGTGACGCCTGGGGGCTGTCCTGGACCAGGTCGCCTCTCTCTGGGCAGTCCCCGCGCTCATGTCCACCCTCCGCCCACACCACGCCCCAGCCTCTGACCGCAGCTCTTCCCACTGCCGGCTCCATCCGGTCACTGGGATGCAGCCTGGGCGTGAATCCCAACAGTTGGACTCTGGCAAGAGATTTAGACTCGCCAGTTCCCCGTACAACAGGGATCTGCCGTGCCCACCTTCTGGGCCAAGACGGGAGCCGAGCTCTGCCAGACAGAGGAAGTACCGTGATGTCCAGCAGCCGTTAAGGGCGCCACAGCTGGTAGCAGCTGTGCTATTATTTTAGCACGATTGTCAGACATTTAGCTTACATTCGGGCAAATCAGTATGTATTTATTTTCTTTTTGAGACGTGGTTTCACTTTGTTGCCCGGAAAACCACAGGCTGACGTTGCCCGGGGTACCACGGACTCAAGCGATGCCCAGCCTCAGCCTCCCAGGTAGCTGGATTACAGGCGTGCGCCACCGCACCCAGGTATTTTTCGAGACCAGGTCTCGCTACGTTGCCCCGGGCGGGTCTCGAACCCGCAGACTCAAGTAATTCCTAGTCTCAGCCATGCTCTAGGCTGTGATTAAAGGCGTGCGCCCCCGTGCCCAGCTCCGCAAATCAGTATTTATAGAGGCGTGGCTCTCTCTTCCCTGTTTAAGAATGTGGACCTGAAGAAGTCCTATTTTAAGGGGATTTCTCCAGAAAATGGATCTCATTTTCATTTTTATCTGAATCATTCACCTGCCCAAAGCTTTGGTGGTAGTCACATTCCCCCAAATACCCTGACCCTCTGGAGATGCTGAAATTGGACAAAGAGGTGACAGACAATCCTTTCATCCTTTCGAGAGCCTCGAGCCTGTCTCACTCAGCGCGAGTGCACCAAAGCATGCTCGGGTTGGTGGTGGAACTGTATTTCTGTAGCTGTTTATAGTTCACAAAGCACTTTGCTCCTGGGACCCCCGGTTAGCTCCAAAGTCGTTGTTGGTCGGAGGAAGTAGGGGCGAGGAGCCCTGATTTTCAGGGTATTGCTCCTGTGGCTCACGCTGCTGCCCGGTCAACTGTCTCCTTCTCAAGGCCTGGGCCAGGGACGGGTTCCATGGCCCTGATTCAAAGAGAGGGTGACGCGGAGGACGTTCAATGCAGGGCGCTGGAGCTAGAAACAAGGCTAGGACCTCATCTGACTCCACATTGTCCGACTTGTCACCGCACAAACTGGATTCAAGGGAATCCACGGGGGACAGCACGGCAGGACTGTTCTCTGCCAACTATCGGGGTCACCTGGATTTTTGCCTTACGACGGAATCTAAATCCAGCTGGCTGCCCACAGAGGGCTCGGCTTTCCGGCAATGCTGCTGCCATGGTGGTGGCGCTGGAAATGGCGTCACTCCTCTTCCTGCCGCGGTCACATTGCATCGTGACGTCCTGAGATCAACAGGTCTACCACTCCGAGTCCCATCCGTCCTTCACCGTACACCATGGACCCCTTTCTACCCAAGCTGCCCTCCCCCCTTGCTCCCCGCTTCTAGCCCCCTGTCCGTGCTGGTGAGCCCTGGCTTGCTGTGCGGTCTCAGAGGTGATTTCCTTTGGTTTTAATGTAGCTCCTTCCTGGCTGTCTCCATACACCGCCCCGAGAGAACCCACCGGGGTCTGTCTTCTCCACTGATCCTGAGCTCACTTTGCTCTGGGTTCAGCCCTGGCCTGGCGCGTTCACCAGCTTTCACCACCCTTCCCTGACCTTTAAGTCTCCAACTTGCCCGAGGTGCCTCTGACTGTGGAAAAGTCTCTGAGAATGGCCGCCCTCAGCGGGCTTGGGAATCTCTGAGGGGGAGGGCGCCCTCCCTGCGGGTCTTGGGGCATGCTCCCAAGAGCACCCCGGGAGCAGGGCTGGCCTGAAGTCTTAAAATTACCATTGCCTTCATTCAGCTCAGCTGATGGCCCAGAAACATGTGCTGGCAGGAACAGGGAGAGGGAGAAGGAAGGAGATAGAGAGGGGAGGGAGAGGGGGGAAGGGAGAG
>PVHY01028703.1:0-14927 GCA_004024945.1 Uropsilus gracilis | reverse complement strand
GCGGACGGGCCCACGCGGACGGGCCCACGCGGACGGGCCCACGGGGACGGGCCCACGCGGACGGGCCCACGCGGACGGGCCTATGCGGCACCAAGGTTTCGTCCGGCCGCGCTGCCCCGTGTGCACACAGGTTTTGGGGAGGGAAGGAAGGAGCCGACCCGCCAAGGTCACGGGGTCGTTAAGGCCAACGTCGGGAGCTGCCGTGTCCTCGCCTCCGGCCGCTGTCTCCCAGGGTCGAGGGGTCTCCAGGTTCGCGAGGGGATCGTTGAGCGAAAGGTGCCCGGCTGCCCCTAGTGCTGCTGTTCCCTTGGCTTTTCCGCGGGGTACCGCCCACGCAGGGCTCGTCTCCGCCCCTGGGGCAGGAAAGGGGAGTCAGAGGAAGGAGGGTTTTGTGTTTCCTCACTGTGTCAAAAACGGGACCTCACCTTCCTAAGCTCGGTGGCGCCAGCCCTTTGTCATTGTCCTGCTGGCAGATTCCCACAGAAACTGGTCAGCTCGTCCTCTCCTCGCTGCCCCCAGCTGCTCCCCGTGGCCACTTTCTACTTTGCTCTTAAAACTTGGACAACTTGGGACACCTCCTGTGTCTGAAATCGGTGTATCTGTTTCCTAAAGTCCTTCAAGTTCAGCTACCTTGTAGCGTGCTACAGCATTTCCTTTTCCAGGCTGCGTAGTATTCCTTTGGGTGTATCAAGAAGACTGTCAATAGCCACACTTTCCTCCCCGGATATTTGGGCTGTTACTGCACCTTAGTTGTTGTGGATAATGTTGTCGTGGACAGACTTGCACAGGGACCTTTTGAGACCGTTTTCGATCCTAGAGTATGCATACCCAGGTATAGGGTTGCTGGTTCATAGTGATAATTCTGTTTTTAAGTCTGAGCAGCTGCCTTCCTGTCTTCCTCGCAGAAGCACCATCTTGCATTCCCATCTCCATCAGCGCTTGGTGTTTTCTCTTGCTCTAATAATTGGTTACGTTTAAGCCAACATGTACATGTTGACCTCTTGCATGTATTCTTTGGTAAAATATCTCTTGTGTGTTTAAAATCAAGTGGGTCTTTTGGGTTGTTTGTTTTTGATTTGTGGGAGTTCTGCATATATTCCAGCTAGTCACCCTTTCTCAGATAGATGATTTGCAAGTTTTCTTCTCCCATTCTGTAGGTTGTCACTGTATTGATTGCATCCTTTGGTACAGAAAGGTTTTTTTAAATCTGATGTCGTCCCATAGTGTTTTTGCTCTTATTACCTCTGTTTTTGATACCAGATTCAAGAAATCGTTTCCAGAAGTTAAGCACTTTTTCCACTGACCACATTGAATAAGTTAATACGTAGAAGGCCTTTAAAGTCAGCGTTCAGTTATCTTGGTAGCATTTCCATCTTATGGTGTGAGTCTCCGAGGCTATTTTAAAGCTTAGCGTGTCATTCTTCATACAAGCAACGTGAATCTGTCTTAAAGGAAAATATAAGATATCAACTTATGACATAAGTATCGCTAATGAAGACACGAACATGGGAAAACTTAAGAAAACGGTGAAAATGCATAGCACACTAGTGTGTAAGACTGTGTGCCACGAACAGCTCTGGGCTGTCATTGAAGCCTTAGTGTGGGTCACACTACTTCTGACAGCTTTGTGACCAGGGACAAGGTGCTTGGCATCGGGACGGTCGGAGTAGTTAGACGGAGAAGGAAGATGGCGGCGTCACAAAGCTGGCGTGAGCATCAGTTACAATAAAGTCAGGTGCAAGTTCTTAGTTGCGTGCATTTGTTAGAATGTTCCCAGGAATTGTTTATTGGCACAATTGAAGAGCTATGGAGAGAAGATCTGGAATATTTGTTTAAGGTCCTGATTAAAGAATTAGGGTCGAGGGAGATGGAGGCTGTTGGTTAAAATGAAAATTTAAATTTGTACCCTGCATTCACTCTCAACCACCTCCAGTCTCATACTGTTTTGATGGCATGTGTTCATTCATTCATTCATTCATTCATTCATTCATTCATTCATTCATTCATTCATTCATTCATCAAGCTCTGGATGTGGTCTTAGTCTTAGGTGTAGGAAAAGACTGCATTTTGACTTCTTTTTTAAGTGAGCGGTAACATTGGAGACTAAGAGTGTAGGGTGTTTGTCCTCTTTACGTTTTATTCCCGGGAGCTGAGATGTCTGATAAAATGCTCTTAAAAACTCGGAGAAAACGAAGCTTGAAATCTAAATGGATCTTGTTGCTGCTTTCGATGTTTTTCGTTGAAAACCTTCTCCTGCAGCCTCTTGCAGCGGACCCGGAGGGAACTGGGTTCTGGACCTCTCCGATGTTTTCATGCTGTGCGTTTAGGTCTGAAAGGATCACGTCACATGAGCTACCAACCGCACAGAGAATACAGCATTCTGGGGCAAAGGCCAGTAGGCGGGAAGTAGATTCCGTGTTTGTTTCTTAAACAGTGTGTTGAGTTACTGATAGACCCAGGACTGTCGCAGAGGGCTGTCGCCTCACTCTTTTCACCGTGTTTGCACCTTTTCCTGCTTCACACACTTGGTTAATGCTTTCAGACTTAGGGGAGGGGGCAATTGGAAGCCTAGGTTTTTCCTTTTTCTTGTATTTTCTTTGGAGAAAAGCATTGTTCCTGTTTTGAGACTGCCACGCAGAAAGCTGAGCGATATGAAGGTCCGCCTGAACCTTCACAACGGGCCAGCCTGCGTTCGAGTTGAAGCACACGCATGAGAGGGTTCCTCATGTGTGATCTGCAGTCTCTGTCTGCCCGATAGCAATTACAGACTCTTCACTTTTCCCTCAGGTGAGAGCTGCGTGTTTCCCACAGCTCTGTTTTCCGTTTTACCGTATTATTTTAGATTTTAAAGCTAATGAGAAACGGAAGGTTCTGTCCCCTTTCGTCTCACTTAAAATGTGAAATAACGTTTTTTAAAATTACCCTTATATACCTGGCGTTCACCCTTCTGTTCCTTTTTCCACAGTTCCTCTCTCTCTCTCTCTCTCTCTCTCTCTCTCTCTCTCTCTCGCTCTCTGAGGTAACTAAAAGGTATTGCTGAGTATAAATGACATGTTTAGAACAGCCACTTGGACGGGGCCAAGCTACAAACGATAGAAAATTAGTCGCAAATTACAACTAGGGGCCACACCACTTCAGGCGCGATGACTGAGGATAGGATCCTGAACCTTAACGTAACAGTTGTGCGCGTGTCGCTAACTTTGGCGACCTCGATCTCTTCGCCCACAAAACGGGGCAGCATTTGTTTGAGAAATAGTTACTGCTCCGGCGGCCTCTGCCCAGGGACCGTGTAAGAGCCACGGGTGGAACAGCGGCTTCATCCTCCAAGTGCACGACAGCTCGACATGCAACAAGCATGCCACAAGCATGTTGTCCGAGAATCCGAATAGACGCTTCCCCAAAAGAGAGCAGCTCGATGGCCAACGGGCGCGTGAGTGACGAGGGAGACGCCAATCAGAGCCTCTGAGAGATGCTGTGAGAACGACTCACGTCAGAAAAACCTGACAGGCGTTGCTGGAGGTTGGAGGAAAGAAACCCTCTTTCCCTGTTGGTGGGGATGTAAGCTGGCGTCACTGTGCTAGGGAACAGTGTGGCGCTGCTCTCAGAAAACTGGCCTAGAACGACCAGCTGACCAGTCCTGCTTCTGGGTGGCTTTCTGAAGAAAGGGGACTCGTCACCGGAAGAGTTGTCCGCCCGCCGGTGTTTACGCCCCCGTTTCCCACGGTAACTAAGGCGGGACAGCAACCTGGGCAAAGAAGATGTGGCTGCATCCGAGGTGGCGTCAGACCCAGCGATGAAATGGAAGGTGGAGCTTGTCGCTTCTAGCCGTGCGGGAGAGCCTGCGCGGACTGCCTGGGGCCCAGTAAGCCCCAAGGGGAGAGACGGCTGCCCCGTGCTTTCCCTGTAGGTGGCCACAAGGAGAAGACTGGACGAAAGGAAAGTCAGCTGGCGGGTTTTAAACAGAGCCTGGGCTAGCGGAGGCTGGGAGCGGGTGGACGGGCCGCAGGGTCGGGTGGACGGGCCGCGGGGTCGGGTGGACAGGCCGCGGGGAACGGAGCTGCGCTTTCCAGGTAAAGCGAACGGCGGGTTCTGCGGGTGGCCAGACGGAGTCGCCGTTTCTGCCTCAGCGTGCCAGTGACGTCTGCAGCTTCGCGTGTGACTGGGGCCACGGCTGCCGTCCCGTCCAGCGCGGTGTTGGCGCTCGGGCGGCCTCAGGCCTATGCGGTGGTGCCCCGCAGGCCCCCCGCAGCCGCTCTCTGGGTCTTGCGTGTCCTCCGCATTCGTGGAGCTTCCCCGCTTTCTGGCACAAACGTGTGTCCTGCGCTAGGAGTCAGCGTTTCCTCCACGGAGCCTGATTTCCCCCCCGAGGGCGGTGGTGCTCAGAGCCTAAGATGCCAGCACTGGTCACGCATGGCCCTGCTGCCCGCCGTCGGCTCCTAGTGAGCAGAGCTGGCCTACGCGCAACTCCGGCCCACGCGTGACTCTGGCCCACGCGTGACTCTGGCCTACATGTGACTGGCCCACATGCGACTCTGGCCTACACATGACTCTGGACTACACGTGACTGGCCCACGCGTGACTCTGGCCTACGTGTGACTCTGGCCTATGCGTGACTCTGACTCTCACATGATTCTGGCCTACACGTGACTCTGGCCTACATACTACTGGCCTACACGCGACTCTGAACTACACGCAACTCTGGCCTACGCGTGACTCTGGCCTACGCGTGACTCTGGCCTACATGTGACTGGCCTACGCGTGACTCCGGCCTATGCGCGACTCTGGCCTACATGTGACTGGCCTACACGTGACATCTGCCCAGCCGGGCTGCCCACCGGGGTGCCGGTGTGGGGCCTGCACACTGCTGGAGTTCCATCCCCGTGCGTGCTCTGCGTGACACATGCCTTCCCGTTCAGTCCGGGGCCACGCGTCACTGTCCACGGCCTGGTGTGCGGTTCCGACGGTGAGAACGTGGTGTCTTCCGTGGGCTGCTTCCTGTCCTCCTGTTACGCGTGGCTTTCCGGACCCTGCCGTGGGGGCCCTGGCCCGCCACCCCGTCCAGAGCCCCCACCTGCCGGGACCAAGGCGAGGGACGAGAGGGGCGACGCTCCCTCCAAGTGACAGGGAAGCGCCTCCATTGTGTAGGCCGCTGAACCCACCCTTGTCTGGGACGTGCGACAAGACACGCTCTCCGCCCGGCCGTCGTCTCCGCCTCGGCTCTGGAAACTGCGCTGAGCGCTCACCGGCGGCCCCGTGGCTGTGCAGGACTTTCCCGGGCTCCTGAGGCTTGTCCCCTCGACCTCCTACGGGGCTGCGCTGAGGGAACCGCGCCCCCCGACCGAGGGCGTGGGTGGCAGTTCCTCTGGACGTAGTCTTGGTGCTGATGTCAGTGGGTGAAGTCCACCCTTGGTTTTCACCTCCTTCCGGGGAACGTCTGAACGTGCCGTCTGTTGATTGTGCGGACGCTGCGGGGAGCGGTGTGTGGCGACAGCCTCCTTCTCTTCCCTCAGGAAACCGTGTCTTCCTCTGGCCTGCACGCCCAGTGCGTGCTGCTGGACTGCGTCCTGGTGCTGCTTACCCAGTGTTCTCAGGAATGTGGTTTATGGCTCTCGGTCTTGGTTCGTTCTGTCAGAAGTTTCTTTCAGTTGTTCTCAAATTGGTTTGGTTCCCTTGCTTTTCCTCTTCTTGCTCTGTTTCGTTGCTGTTGTCTATATGACGTCGGCATAAAATACATTTACTTTTCTGTTTTGTCTATTTGTAGTTCATGGCCCCACAGTATGTACGTTAGGCCTTTAGCTGTCTCAGAAATTGGCCGTTTCCTTCCTTATTTGTTGGTCTCTTTGACAACTGGGCTTTCTATGTTCCTTCACTGACGGCGCCATCTTTCTGGTTTCTCTTTTCACGATCTGTCTTGATTTGGTTTCTTCTAGATCAGCCTTCTCTGAATCGCGCTTTCTTTGATTATTTTTTCCTTGTTTCCATCATCTCGGCCGCGGGGGAACGCTTCTGGGGACGGTTCTCATTTACGCTGTTCTTTCGCACTCGGCGCGGTCCCGAACGATGCGCCCAGCTTGTTCTGAAGTATTGTCAGGTGGAGTGTTCACACGTCTTGTTGGCAAGTCTTTGTAACGTGCTTCCATGGTCTTCAGAGATGTGTGCCTGCTCCCTTTCTTGTAGCCACTTGGCGCCAAATGTCACGTCTTGTTTGCTTGTGCTTCTTTTATGTGACATGAGCCTTTTCAAATACCCAGAGATCCTAGGCGAGGGGGGGGGGTTATAGGTGCTTTGCTGGTGGGTGCGGTGTGGAAAGCGTGCATTTAGACCCCTAAACCATACCTGATGCTGCAAACCAATATCACCTCAACGCCACAGAGCCCCTTCCCTGCCGTGTGGAATGTGTGGAATACGTCGTCTTGCCGTGCACGGCCTCTCCAGCCCTCCCCCTTCCGCGCTGTTTTGGAGTTGGGCTCCTTTTTTTCTGTTGCTCCAGTTCTCCTCAGTGTAGGTCGTCTTCCCAGCAGTTTCTCCTCAGCGCGGTTTTATTTCGGAAGAGAGCTTTGACCGATTCATGTGAGAGTCTGCAGTAACTGGCATGACCGGTGCCCCTGTGCCTTTAAACCCCTGTTGTGGTGACCACGACACATTCCTCTTTCACACACCTCTGTCGTCTCTCCTGCGGGGAGAGGAGGGTCTGTGTTGCACATCCTCACACACGCCTGATAGGTCGCACCTCCGGCGCTGCTGTCAGCCACTCACCTCACCTTGCATTTTGGAACTTTGAGCACGAAACTTTGGTTTTTCTGACGGACTGCTCTGGTTCCATGTGGGAATTTCGGAGATGCCAAAGTCCAGCTTCCGTCACGGTCTTCTCAGACTTCCACGGCTTCTTCATGTTGGGAAGCTGGGAACCGGTGCCCACCAGCACGCTGACTCCAGGCGACCCTTGTGATCGCATCAGCGACGACGCGGCAGCTAAAAATCGACTGGAGTCTACGCTTGGATCGTCTTGTGAGAAACTAACAGGCGGCCTCCCACATTCTCCCGCTGCTGTACCCAACCTGGTCCTTATACAGACTCAATTTTTACTTCTGTGATGACCTCTTGAACACATGACGTCGAAGAGATGGTAGAAGGATGGTCCCTCTCTGTACTTATACACATACAGGTCACACGGGTTCCATTTATTTATATAAGTAACACATATGTACGTGTTTATGAATTTGCCAGATGCACTGCCAGGATACCGGTTCTCTCCGGCCTGAGCACACGAGCCTTTCAGATGTGACGTGTAGGTTTTCTCCCACTTCTCCGTGCGTCTTCATCGACGGGAATGCTGACGACTGGCTTCCTCGGAGGATCGACGACCTTAGTTTTGCCCAAGTCCCCTCCGTCTCTTTCGTTACTTGTGCTTTTGCTGTCATGCGTAAGGACGGTTGCCCCTCTCAGGGCCTCGGCGGTTCACTCTGTAGTTCTTCCGAGGGCCTTGTCCTCACGGCTTCCGCATCTTGGCGCGTCGTCCCTTCCGAGCTCATGTCTGTGGGTGGCGTAAAGCAGGTGCTGACGCCACATACTGACACCACGTGTGACCCAACGTGCTGACGTGCGTGCTGACGCGACATGCTGACACCACGTGCAACGCAATGAGCTGACGTGTGTGCTGACGTGCGTGCTGATGTCGCGTATGACGCAATGTGCTGATGCAAACTCGTCCCCAGACATGTGGCTCCCCTCGTCTCAGCACCATTTGGCCGCCCCCTGAGCCCTGATCGGGGGTGTGCTCCTTTTTGTTGAATTCTGTTTCCTCATCCTGTTGGGATTTTCTCCTTGATCCGTGAGCCGTCAGGCTTCCCCCCTCCAGCCTGTTTGTGACTTTTGCGGTTAGCGTCTTCTGACTGATTTCTTTCTTAAAATGTGCTGCGCTGCATGTGTACGTGTGATACTCACTTTCCGAGCTGCGGAGAAGACAGCACGATGGTCCGGCTCGTGCGGTCCGCCTTCGTCGCCTGCGTGCTGTGAACAGTGAATACTCCCCGGTCGTTGGGTATGACCTTCTGGGTCAGATCTGACAAACTTGGATGCGCAAGTCGTCTGTCCCCGGTGGCTGCAAGCCCTGATGCCCGTTGTCGGCTGTGCCACGTTAAAGCCTCCTGCGGTGGTAACACACGTGCCTGCTTTTCCCCTTTCGGGCCTGTTACTTTTCGGTTTGGTTTTCACGCCGGGAAACCTCCCACGTCCCGAAAGGAGACAGACGCGCGGTCGGTTCCTATCGCGCATCCCTAAGGACGATGACGTACCGGGCCCATCTCGGTGGGTGACCCTTCCTCCGCCACCCTGAGCGCATCCCTGCAGCCACTGCCCCGGTCCTGTGGACTCAGCAGGGGCAGATCTGGTCCCTGAGCTCCACGCCTTGCCGACACCCCCTCGCCTCTCAACCCGGTGCAGGCGTTTCCTCTCTGCCCCGCGTGCTCTTCGTGCCCACTGCTGCCCCGTGGAGCTGGTTTCGGTGGTCAGCCTTCCCGGGCTTTGTGCGGGTCTTTCTAGCCCGCGTGCTTGCTGGAAAGTCAGCGCGGGTCACGCGGACAGCTCCTCTCCAGGGCAGCTCGCATGTGGTACGCGTTCACGCGTGTCACACAGCTCGGTCATCTGTGTGGTGGCCGTTGCCCTTGGGTGTGACATCGCCCCCCCCCCCACCCCAGCCCTCTGGGAGTCGCGGAGCGGTTCGAAGACGCTGCAGGTAGGTGTCAGGTGCCAGGCAGCAGCCTCGCTGCTTCGAGAAGCGACCAGAAGGTCCGGTTTCTGTCTCCTCGGGGGCAGCTCATCCGTCCCTTTGAGGACGCTGCTGCTTGGGTCTCCCGCAGCGGCGGACCGTGGTCAGTCGCGGGGCCCAGGAGGCGGCCGGGGTCTGACCGTCCCCAGCCCCAGCGCCGGCCCTTGGAAACGCCGCTCTTCCCAGCGTTCCTCACGGTCTCGCCAGACTCGCGCCCCCGCTGACCGCACCTTCCGTCTCTGTCCACAGCGCTGCTGGACGTGATTATGAAGAACGGGAGCACGGCTGGGAACGGCCCTCACTGCCGCCGGCCCCCGGGCACGGGCGACCCCGGCAAGCCCGGCTGCGCCCCGGACAGCGCGCCCGGCCGCGGCGAGGGCGGGAAAGGCTACACCAAAGACCAGGCGGACGGCGTCCTCAGGTGGGCAGGCGGGCCGTGGGCGGAGGGTAGGCGGGCTGCGGGTGGAGGGCAGGCGGGCTGTGTGGACGCGACGTGCTGACTGACGCACATGCTGACGCCACATGTGACGCAGTGTGCTGATGCGCGTGGTGACGCGACATGCCGACGCCACGTGACACCACGTGTGATGCGACGTGCTGCGTGCTGACATGTGTGCTGATGCGACATGCTGACACCACGTGACGCGACGTGCTGATGCCACGTGTGACGCCACGTGCTGACGCGACATGTTGATGCCATGTGTGACGCAATGTGCTGACGTGTGTGCCGATGTGACATGCTGACGCCACGTGTGGCGTGACGTGCTGACGCGCGTGCTGATGTGATGTACTGACGCCACATGTGACGCAGTGTGCTGACGTGCGTGCTGACACGACATGCTGATGCCACGTGTAACGCCACGTGCTGATGCCATGTGTGATATGACATGCTGACGCAACGTGTGATGCCACGTGCTGACGCAGTGTGCTGACATGCATTCTGACGCGACATGCTGATGCCACGTGTGATGCAATGCACTGACATGAGTGCTGACGCGACATGCCGACGCCACGGGCGATACAATGTGCTGGCGTGCGTGTTGACGTCATGTGTGACGCAACATGCTAACATGGGTGCTGATGCCACATGCTGACACCACGTGCAACGCAACGAGCTGACGTGTGTGCTGACGTGCGTGCTGATGTCGCGTATGACGCGATGTGCTGATGCAACGTGCTGACATGCGTGCTGATGTGTGCTGACTGGCGCCATGTGTGACGCAATGTGCTAACGTGAGTGCTGACACCACGTGACGCAACGTGCTGATATGCGTACTAACGTCGCCTGTGACACAGTGTGCTGCCACAATGTGCTGACATGAGTGCTGGTGCCGCACGCTGATGCCACATGTGATGCAGTATGGTGACGTACGTGCCGGCGTTGTGTGACGCAATGTGCTGACGCCGTGTGACGAGACTGGCGCGGGTCGCGAGTCCGTGAGGGGGGGGCTGGCTCGCGGGCGCCTCACACCTTTGTCTGTGAAGTCCATCTACACACACCAGCTCTTGGGCGTTTCCATCTGTGAAGTAACTTCTCAGTCACAGCTGCTACTTAGAGCTCTTATTTCTGAGGAAAATTACTTGTTTATCTCACAGGACAGAGTTTATTTGCCAATATCGAAGGCGTTTAAAGAATTGGTTTGTCTCATGTCCATGAAAGCAGGAAAATGCCGTGACGGGGCTGCCGAGGGCAGTCGCAGCCTTTTCGGTTTCCACCTCACGTTGGTGAAGGAGGCCTGCTGTTTGTGTTCTTGAAGGTTTCCTCTGTGTGCGAACACCATAACGGCCTCGCCTCCTCACGTTCTTCGCACTCGGAGAAGCTTTAGTTTTACCTCAGCGTGCACCTGAAGCCGCAGAAGTAGGCGGCGTTGGTTAGGTGCTGGGTTGGGGGATCTGACTTGTGTCACAGCTGAGGACGGGTTTTCTGTGAATAGACAACTTTGGCCATGAAACGCTGGAGAAGACACGGGGATTCACCGCTGTCACCGAGGATGCGGGTCTGGCCTCTGCCTGGGCCCCTGGGAAGCCAGATGTGGGCGATGGCTGCCTCTGTCACATCAGTCGCAAGCTGCCCGGACAGTGAGTTGGATAGTGAGTTGCAGCGCCTGGATGACAGGTGCAGAATGTGAGGCCGGCTTCCTCTCTTGAGCCTGTCATAGCTGTAATTTTGTTTCCTTCTCTCACCATTCTTACTTTTCAAGTCCTTTTTTTTTTTTCCGGACCTTAATTTGGAACTGAAGTAATGTCATTTTATTTTCTGGTTTTGTGTATGTGTGCAAATTTTTTTTTTTTTTTTTGAGACTAGGTCTTACTGTTTTTGCCCCTGGAACTGCAGGCTCATGTTGCCCGGGGACCACATTCAAATGATCCTCAGCCTCAGCCTCCCAGGTAGCTGGGATGACAGGCGTGCGCTACCACACCCAGCTATTTTTTGGAACTAGGTCTCGCTACGTTGCCCCTAGCAGGACTTGAACCGGGATCCCTGGTCCCCACCACGGTTTCCATGCTGCTTACAGGCATGCGCCACTTGTGTGTGTAAAGTGGCGGCTTGTGTGTGTAAAGATTTAACGTACACCTCCTGTATACGAACGAGAGACCCAGCACACTTTGCTCCTGGAATTGAAGTCGTTTTCAGTTAAATGTGGTTATATTTATATTTTGTTTCTTTCCTTGTGTCCTTCAGAGCGAGAGCTTGATGGTGACATCTTATCTAAGTGTGATCACAGCGAGCAAAGCAGACCCTCTGGTGGTGAGGGAACCGGCTAGATCAGCACGAGTGGCCGTCGAGCACTTTGCGAGTGTAGAAAGCAGTACTTGGCCACTCTGACGATGGAGCTTGTACCAGAGGAGCTGGATGAGTGAAATGAACGAGTAAACAGGAGGCCTGCTTCTGAATTTCTGTCAGGAAAAGCTTTCATCAAGCATGGTGCTGCGATGCGGTTCAAGAACCTGCAGCTGTCCTAAAGCAAATTGTGTTATCTTGTCGAGGTGACTTTTCGTTGGAGAACGTGGCCTCAGAGAAAGATGTGAACAGGCTGTACTATGTCTGGTTTCGAGTCAGAGCCATTGTGTGAGGTGTGTTTTGGAAAGACCTGTGAGCTTGGTAATACCGGAAAAGAGCTGAGAGGCCCAGAGAGCAGGAACCTCCTGGGTCTGGTGGCACCTTCTTTCCTCCGCCCTGGCAGCTGGTGGGGTGCAGCGAGGGCTGTGTCTGTGTGTCTGAGTCCGGCTGGGGCCGATCAGGAGGAGGAGGGAGGCCGAGGTGGTTCGTGCTCCTTCTGCACGGCGGGTCAGGAGATGCGAGCGGGCCTGGTGAGGGGGTTTCTGCATTGGCTTCCAGGTTCCCTGTGAGATTGGAGGGGAGACTTAGAAGAAGTCAGCGAGAGCAAAAACTTCAGGGGAATGGTTGAAGCATGGGGGGTGGGGGGGGGCTGCTGGTCCGAAGGAGGGCCCTGCAGGCCTGAGACCAGAGTTGGCAGGGCCGGGGATTTGGCCCAGTGGCCAGCGCCTCTACTGGAAGGCTGAGTCTTTGGTCAGTGGGTTTGTTACACCCTTTATTAAGCCCTTTATTAAAGAAATGCGGCATTTCTTCCCTTAGGGACTAAATATGATCGGAACATTCCTTACAGCCCCCCCCCCCAACGCCTGCCTCACAGAGGCAGCACCGAGCCAAGGACACTTGTGACACCCGCCATCAGCGCCGTTTGGTCCACCGCTCGCCAGAAAAACACGCCGAGTGTTTTTGTTTTTTGCCTCACCTGTACACAGGGGACTGCGGCGCAGAACGCTGGTGGCCTTGTTGGCTGGCAGGGCTGCGCACGCAGCGACGGTTTGGCTCAGTGGGAGAAGCCTGCAATAACATTGCACCCGTTGCATAAGTGGGAGCTGCTCCCAGCAAGGCTGAGGCAGAGTGCGACTTTGTCAGGCGGACACCCTGCGAACCGGGTCCTGTTTGTTGCCTTTCGGCTGAAGCACCATGAAAGGCCACGGAGAACGGGGTGTGATGGGTCTCGCTGGAAAAGGTTTCAGCGTCTCATTTTTAAACAGCCCTTTTCATCTCCTTTAAAAGTTGACAGAAACAGTGGAGTCGTCACTGGTTGTCAGTGTGCCTCGGTCACAGGCACTCCCGTGCGGCCCGGCCGCTGGCATGCTGGGGGCGCGGGTGCAGGATCTGATTGAAAGCAAGTCACTGAACGTGCCAGGCTGAAGACGTCCTCCTCTGAATATCAGTCTGGTTCGTTGATTAACTGAGTTGCTCTTGAACGAGCGGAAGGAGCCCCGCCCCCCAGCTCGGCCCGTAGGGCGGAGGCACGTGCCTGGCCTGGCTCCGTGCCGGCCTTCCCGCCTGGGCACATCGGCCCCTTCCTGGACACAGCGTGGGATGCTTCCTTTAAGTCCTTTCTTCTTAATCCTTTGGATGGAGAAGACATGACTCTTGCCCACGTGTGTCGAGCGGATGCTGACTGGAAGGCTGGACGAGCCGATGGAGGATGGCCGGACGGCCGGCTGCAGGTCCAGGGCGCTGGGAACTGGTGATGCCAGGGCCCAGAGGGTGGGTGGAGGTCTCAGCTGTTTCTGGACGGCTGGTGGTGAGCGCCCTGTGCAGAGCGTGCAGGGACAGAGCTGGCGAGCGGAGCCTGTTGGCAGCGGCGTCAGAACAAATATCCGAGCGGCAGTTGCCCGCTCAGCCACCAAGAACCAGGAACGACTGTCTTTGGCGCTTGGGGTCTCGTCCGCCCGGGCTGCGGTGGTGTCGTGTGTCTCAGGGAGCTCGTCAGACGGGAGCTCCGTGTGGCGAGCCCGAGCGAGCTGGGGGCCTGGGCTTGAGTGAAGCCGTTGCTCGCCCTGCCCTCATCCCTCTGTGGCCACGCTTGGCCTGGTGACCACTCCAAGGGCCTGAGCGCCAGCCTGGCCGCACCTCTGCCCGGCAGTCCTCTCCCGCACAGCCTTTCTCTGGACCAGGGCTCTCGCAGGAGCGCGCCCGGGAGCGCGGCCCGTGACCAGCAGCTCCTGCGTCCAGAGCCCCTGACAGCCCCTTGGGGCTGTGCCTCCCGTCGCTGGTGCTCAGACGGCGCTTGTCTGTGGCCTGCTCCTGCCCGCAGTCTGCTCGCCCTTCTTCCCAGGGTCTCTGGAAGGGCCCAGGCGCGGCAGGTTCCGCTCACTTGATTACGAGGCCCTTCCTGGAGTCTGACCGGCGTCCCCTTTTACTTCCCGCATCCTTGCGGTGGGTCACGGGGCCTGCGTGGGGGAGGGGACGTCGGCTGCTTGCCTGCTGAGCCTCTCCTGCAAGGGCCGGTCCTGGCGCTCCTGAGCAGCCCTGAGTGGCCTCAGCACGTGTGAGGCGGTTGGTGAACAGCCACCCCCAGCCCGCTGCCTGCACCCCTCTGCTCACGGTTCGCGTGCACACATCTGGGGTCGGGGCGTGCACACACACCTCTGGGTGCGGGCAGTGCTCACAGGAACGTGCCCGATCGTAAGGAGGGAGAGCCTCGGGTGGGGGTGTGGCACCCCACACTCCCTGTCGTCTGCCCACTCGGGTTTCTCTCCTGGTCCATCTCCGGGGTTAGAAGCCAGCGAGTGACGCTTGAGAACGCGCCCCTCACCGTGAGCATGAAGGGTCAGGCGTGCCCGTGGGCCCGGGGCGCCTGGCATGGTGAGCGCACCCCTTTCTCAGAGTCGGCTCAGGGGGGTCCTCGTCAGCCAAGCTCACTGGGTCAGTGCTCTGTCACGCGCAGAAACGCGGGGAACGCAGACTCGCTGGCCCTTAGCACGCGGCCAGGTGTCGGGCGCCGTCCACACGTTCGTGAGGGCCGCACGGCTTCTGGCCCTGCTGGGTGCGGCTACGTTGCACCACGGCCCTCCGCACACAGGCCGGGCCGGGGCAACGGGCTGTGGGTGAGAGAACAGATGTGGCCCTGAACGGACGGAGCTGTTGCTCGCCGTGGAGGGAAGGTCCCCAGACAGTGCTGTTACTCTTCGGTGACGTTCTTCCTCCAAGTTCGCATCTGACACGCTCTCTTGTCCACAGCATAAACAAATGCAAAAACTACTACGAAGTGCTTGGCGTCACCAAAGATGCTGGAGATGAAGATTTGAAGAAGGCGTACAGGAAGCTGGCGCTGAAGTTCCATCCGGACAAAAACCACGCCCCTGGAGCTAC
>PVHY01028702.1:0-14960 GCA_004024945.1 Uropsilus gracilis | reverse complement strand
CAAGCCTATCACGAAGGAGCAGAGGCCAGAGCGCGAGGCCATGAAGAGGCAGGCGCAGCGGGAGCGGGAGAATGCTGTTCAGCGCACCTCACTGGGGAGGATGCAGTCCTTCATCGAGAGGGAGAGAGAGATGGACATTTCCCTCTAGTATGGCTACGGGATGTGAGAGCTGCTAGAGGGGTTGGTGGTATATACAGGACATCTGGGATTCCCCACGTAGATAGATAGACATTTTGTTATTTATTTAGAGATTAAGACGTAGCAAAATTGATGAATACATGTAGTAGATTGAGCAGATTAGTAATAAAGAGAACTTTTATGTTTGAGACGCTGTTCACCATGGTTTTCTTTGGTGGAGGTGGGACCCAGGAATGCCTAGGAAAGAATAAACAAATTTGGGTGGAGAAAATGGGGGACAAGGCAACAATTGATGGAAGAAGGTGTGGTTCCAGGGTTGGACAGTCAACACAGATGTTGGGATAGAGAGGAAGAGGCAGAAGTGGGAGAACGGGAAGTGTCTGATTTGAGGATCCAAAGAGTAAGGATGAGTCGTGTCCAAAATGGCAGATGAAGTTGGGTGTTTCAGGAGAAATGCAAAATGTCTCCCCTCGAGGTCGGCCATGTGTCTTAGGAGAACTTGACAGATATTTTAAAAAACATAAAAGATACAGAATGAGTGTCCCAAAGTGTTGGCTTGTCTTATCAATGAAGGATGATAGCTGAGGAAGGCTAATGGAGATCATGCAGGAATCTACCAGCAGCTGCAAGGGCTCTGAGCTACCAGTGCATATGCAAGTGGACTGTTTGCTGCCCCATAGGGCCAGCCTGGGCCAGTTACGATTCAGAGTTCCATCACTATCAGTCCATGGCCCACAGGTGCTACTTAATTTACCTCAACAACCCGGGAGCCAGGATCTAGGTGTCCCTTTGCTAGTGAGTTTCCGCAGTGGGCTGGCACCTCTTTCCAAGGGGTGGAGACTCAATGTGAGGAGACCTCTTTGCTTCCAAAACCTTCAGATTTGCAAGCTCTTAGCTGCTGACGTGGCTTTCCGAGCTGGACATCTGGAGTTTGACACTGAATGAGCTCAAACGTCACAGGTGCCTAAACAGTAAGCGAAGAGGCCACATGGGCATTGTCCCTAGAACCAGCAGGTGCAAACTGCTCCAAAGGTTGACATCAACAGCTGCACAGGAGAACAATCTGCTCAACTTGTGCCTGGGGGGAGGGGTGGCCTAGGCTGAGCACGTGCAAGGACCACTCCCAGGGTGGATGACCAGAGATGCCTCACACAACAGGGTAGCTTTGGAATTGGGGTAGGTGTTGGGGATGAGTGTCAGTAGATGTTGATTCAGTGGGTGGACTCAGGGGTGTGGTTGTGCAGGAGAGGCACTGAGGATATGAAGTGGGGGAGGGGAGACTTGGGTCTGGCGGATGAGAAAAATTAATAATGTGCTTTATTTTTTTAATTTTTCAAAATTTATTTATATATATTTCACATCATTTCAGTCCCTGGGGGTCACTCACCACCTCCCCTTCCCACCCGCTCCAGCTGGTCCCCACTCTCCCCCTGGGCAGTTTCATTTGGTTGACCATATATTAGTGAAACCATTTGGTTTCTGTCCCTTTCTACCTGGCTCGTTTCTGCTAGAATGATTTCTTCTAGGTACATCCAGGTTTCCATAAATTCATCAAATTTGTCATTTTTAATTCATGAGTATTACTCCATTGTGTATATATACTGCATCTTTTTCATCCACTCATCAGTTCTGGGGCATTTGGGTTGTTTCCATGACCTTGCAATTATAAATAGTGCTGCAATAAACATCCCAGCACAGGTGTCCCTTTGTACCCACATTGACGTCTCCTTTGATTCCCAGAAGTGCGACTGCTGGGTCAAATGGTAATTCCATTTTCATTAGTTTGAGGGTTCTCCATACTGCTTTCCATAGTGGCTGGACGAGTTTACATTCCCACCAGCAGTGTAAGAGTGTTCCTTTCTCTCCACATCCACACCAGCACTTGTTGTTGCCTGTTTTATTGATGTGGGCCATTCTTACTGGTGTAAGGTGGTATCTCATTGTCGTTTTAATTTGCATTTCTCTGATTGCTAGTGATATTGAGCAATTTTTCTTGTGCCTGTTGGCGATTTGTATTCCCTCTTTGGAGAAATGTCTTTTTAGTTCTTCTCCCCACTTTTTGATTGGGCATCATGTTTTGTTTTTGTTTAGTTGTGTGAGTTCCTTGTAGATCAGTGTTATTAATCCCTTATCAATCTTGTGGAGGGCGAAATTTTTTTCCCATTTTGTTGGGCTTCTTTTAGTTTTTTCTTTTGTCTCTTTTGCCATACAGAAGATTTTTAGGTTGATGAAGTCCCATCTGTTTATGTTTTCCTTCAATTTTTTGCTTTCTGCAGATGATTCCAGAAAGGGGTTTCTGAATTGTACTTCACGGAGGGTTTTGCCTAAGTTTTCCTCTATGTATGTTATGGTTTCAGGTCTGATATCTAAGTCTTTATGCATTTTGAATTAATTTTTGTACATGGTGTGAGAGAGATGTCTTGGTCCATATTTTGCATGTCTTAGTCCAGTTTTCCCAGCACCATTTGTTCAAGAGGCTATCTTTGTTCCAATGTAAGCTTTTCCCTCCTTGTCAAAGATTAATTGGCTTTATGTGTGTGGCTTTATTTCCAGATTCTCAATTCTGTTCCATTGGTCTGATTGTTGGTTGTTGTACCAGTACCATGCCATTTTAAGTATTATGGCTTTGTAGTATAGCTTGAAGTCTGGAATAGTTAGTCCTCCATTCTCTCTTTTTTTTTGGAGAGGAGGTTATTTGATATTTGAGGTCTTTGTTATTCCATATGAATTTTTGTAATTTTTATTCTATCTCTTTAAAGAATGTTTGGAATTTTTAAGGGGATTGCATTGAATCTGTAGATTGCTTTTGGTAGGATGGTCATTTTGATGATGTTAATTCTTCCCATGAGCAAGGAATGTCTTTCCATTTCCTTGTGTCTTCTTCTATCTCTTTTAGTAGCATTTTAAAGTTTTCTTTGTATAGTTCTTTTGTTTTGTTAGGTTTATTGCCAGTATTTAATTGTTTTTGTTGTGATGGTAAATGGGATGACTTTTTAAATTTCTTCTTCTTCTTCTGCTTGGCTTTTTGCGTATAGGAAGGCTACTGATTTCTGTGTGTTGATTTTGTAGCCGGCAACCTTACTGAACTGGTTAATTATTTCAAGAAGTTTTTCTGTGGATTTTTTGGGTTTCTCTACATAAAGAATCCTATCATCCACATATAATGATAGTTTCAGTTCCTCTTTTCCTATTTGTATCCCTTTTATATCTTTCTCTTGCCTTATTGCCCTGGCTAGGACTTCCAATACAATGTTAAAAAGTAATGGAGAGAGTGGGCATACTTGCCTAGTTCCAGATCTCAACTGGAATGATTTTAATTTTTCCCCATTTAAGATGATGTTTGCTGTAGGTTTGTTAGATGGCTTTTATTATGCTGAGGTATGTTCCTCTGATCCCCAGTTTTTCAAGGGCTTTTATCATAAATGGGTGCTGGACATTGTCAAATAAATGCTTTCTCTGCATCAATTGATATGATCATATGGTTTTTGTTTTCTTATTGATATGGTGGATTATGTTAACTAAGAGCTGGTTCTTTGAAAAAATAAATGAAATTGACAAGCCGCTTGCAAAGCTCACAAAGAAGAGAAAACACCCAAATAAATAGAATCACAAACAAGAAAGGAGAAATCACCACAGACACAAAAGAAATACAAAGGATAATCAGAGACTACTATGAACATCTCTATGGAAACAGATAAAACAATGAATGAGATGGACAAATTCCTGGAAAAATACAACTACCCAAAACTGAACAAAGAAGGAATAGAGAGTGTGAACAATCCAATCACAAGCAGTGAAATCGAATCAGTCATAAAAACTCTCCCTAAAAACAAGAGCCCAGGATCAGATGGCTTTACAAATGAATTCTACATGACATTCAAAGAGGAAATAACACCTATACTATTAAAACTCTTCCAAAAAATTGAGAAAGAAGGGAAGCCACAAAGCACATTCTACGAAGCAAATATCACACTCACACCAAAACCATACAAGTACAGCACCAAGAAAGAAAGCTGTAGACCAATTTCCCTAATGAACACAGATGCAAAAATTTTAAACAAAATATTAGCAAATCGAATCCAACGATGCATAAAAAGCATTATTCACCATGACCAAGTGGGGTTTATCCCAGGGGCACAAGGATGGTTCAACATCTGGAAATTAATTAACATAATAATGTGCTTTAAAAGCTATTATTCTTACCCAGCCTAGAACAGGAGGCAGAAACTAGGAAGAGCTTGTTTCAGTGTGTTCCAGACCCCAGAGCCACACAGGGGGTCCTTGTCTTGTTAAATCTGCCACTTGGGTTTCGAATAAATTCCCTCCTCAGGTACGATGCGAGAACAGTAAAGGCTTTATTAACTCGCTTAATCTAGGGTCCACCTTCAGCCTGGTCTACTGCCTAAGTGGTCCCGTCAGGACATGGATGTTGGACCCCTCTGTCCCCTGAGTCTAGTCTTTTGTACAGTTCTTAGGTCCTGGAGGTGGTCAGGTGCACGAGGTCATCTTTGGTTGGCTGGTCTCCCTCTGACAACCAGTTAAGTGAGCTTGTCACCCTTGGATTGGTTGAAGGCAAGCTTGCTCCTGATTTCCTGGAGCCAGGAGATTTTTTGGCTGAAAACAACCCTTCCCATAGAAACAAGGCTTAGGCCTGTTGCTGATAGTTAGGTCACACTGTGTCACATCATTTCGCCCCTTTTTTTGACCCCAGAGTTGGACAATTCTGTCCTAACGCTAGTTGTAAGTCTTCTGGCCTGTCTACCTGACGTAAGGACATGTAGTGCTGCCTGAGGACCATGATTTGGACTGAGGAGATTTGTTCTTTTATGAAAGTGAGGAAGCAGTTAAGCAGGCAAGGCCCAGAGGTTATGGCCAGCAGAAGCATAACAAATGGCCCTTAATGCGAAGTAGATAAGGCATCCATCCCTCTGGTTGGCCAAGAAAAACTAGGGCAACTATCCGGTTGCTTGCATCACCTTTTAAGTTCTTCCTGCAACTGTTTGAGCTTATCCCTGCTCATGCCTGACTTAATGGCATACAAACTACACTCTTCCCTGAGATTCAGGCAAGTTCCATCCAGAGATGTGAGCAGGTCTAATCCTCCCTTGTTCTGAAGTAATACAGGGCAGTACCCCTCTCCTGAGGAAGAGGAAAAGGATTGCCCCATTGCCACTGCTATTTTCATCTCTCCGTTTGTTTCCTATGGAGATTTGCAGTTGGACAGATCAGCCAGATCCTGAGAAGACTGTCTGGTCTGCTGCTGCTGTCCGCCGTTTGTGAGGAGTGTCCTTAGGTCGGTCTGAGACACATGGCGTGCGAGTGTAAGGTGGATTCAGCTGCCACACCGTCGACCTTGAGAGCAGTTGGGGTGACAAAAATAATCTGATAAGAGCACTTCCACCTGCGTTCTAGAGTTTTGGGTTGATGCCTTCAAACCCAAACCCAGTACCCGGGGTGAAGGCATGCGGGTCTCCCCACACCTCCATCCTCTTCTCATAGATGGCTTGAGCCAGGGCCAGATTTTGGCCTGGGCCCGCCGAAGGCTTGCAGCTCAAGGTCAGATCTGCTGGGGTGTCAGCACCCGAGACTCAGTACCCTGTGGGTGTAAGAGGACCACTGGTGGGGGCGGCCGAACATTATTTCATAGGGTGTCAGATCAAGTTATACGGAGATTTCCCAGTTTGGAGCAAAGAGAATGGAAGGAGAGCCTCCCAGTCACCCCCAGTCTCCAGCTCAATTTACTCAAGGTCTCCTTTAAGGTTCTATTCATCCGTTCTAGCTGCTCGAAACTCTGAGGACTGTATGCACAGTGAAATTCCATTTTGTCCCCAATGCCCCCACTACAACTGGAACCACTAAGGCCATTATCTAAACCTATAAATTGAGGAGTCCCGAACCTGGGAAACATTTTTCCTAGCAAGACTTTTGCCACTGTAGTCGCTGTTTCCTGTTTTGTAGGGAAAGCCTCCACCCACCCAGAGAAGGTTTCGATAAAGGCTAGAAGATATTTACAGCCATACTTTGCAGGGTTGAGTTCCGTAAAGTCCACCTCCAGTAATCCCCGGGGTACTCACCCCACGACGGGTCCCATCTGCCCACCCGAACATTGAGGTTGTACGAGCTGACATGGCCTGCAGGCTGCTACAGTATCTTGTGCCAGGCAGTGAGCCCCTTGGAAGGCCACCTTGGTGGTGCTCAGTATGTGGGTCATTTTCTGGGCTCCCAGGTGAGTTTTGCTATGGAGACATTGCACAGACTCCGGTGAAAGCTTCGGGTAACAGGAGGAGGCACTCTGGTGTCTTCTATCAACTTTCAACCTTGTCTACCACATCAGAGGTGCCATTATGACATGGAGGCTGAACCCCTCTGTTCCCGGAGCCCAGTCTTTTATACAGTTTTTAGGTCCTGGCAGTGTCTGGTGCCAATGGTTCATTTTCTGGTTGGCTGGTCTCCATTGGACAACCAGTCAAGCGAGCTTGTCCCTCTCTGATTGATCGGGGCAAGCTTGTACCTGATTTCCTGAAGCTGGGAAATTTTTGGGCTGAAAATGACCACTGCCATAGTAGCAAGGCTTAGGCCTGTCAGTGATAGGCCTGGTTATGTCATATCAGTCTCAAAAAATAGGGCGAGTGGCAGCACGTGCCTTTTATCCCAGCTAAATGGGAGACTTGGGAGCCCTTGAATCTGAGGTAACATGGGCAACCTGATACTGTGATTCCCTGGGCAACACTGTGAGACCAAGTCTTTAAAAGAAAGGGAAAACATTATGAACTTTAAGAAAACAAGCATTTCATATGCAAAATCTTTCACAATTTCATCTCAGGCAAGTGTCACTCCCCATCACTAAAAACGCTCTTACTTCATAATTCATGGAAGATGCATTATCAGAAGAAAGAGGAAACATAACCCTGTACATGAAAGAGGATTCTCTGAAGGTGCCGTTTTTGAACTGTACTCTTGTGTGCTCTGAGACTCCTATTCATTGACTGTAGAAATATCTCCTGGTAGACGAATCCAGCCACCCCTTCAAAAACTTATACCAAAGAAAAGAATTAGATCCATAGATTTTCCTCCTGAAACCAGCTTATTTCACATTCTAAACACTAGCAGCTCAACCCTAACTCACAATATCACAGTCATAAGAGTAGGGAGTGAGAACTGCACTAACCAGGGGATCCAAACCAGAGCCCATCCAGGTTGGCCATGCTGAATACAGACATTGTTCCTGACGCTTGGATGCACAGTGGAGCTCACCACACTGCTTTGGGCACAGACCTTTTTTAATATGAAGATCCTGATCACAAAATCTATTGGAATAGTTCTTGATATTTCAAAATAATCATCAAGAAGAAAAGTGATATCTGACTATGCTGGATTCCTTAAAAAATATACTGGGATAAAAACATAAACCAAGACATTTAAAAATGATCTATATTCTGGCTCTGCATGGTAGCACACAACTGTAATCCCAGACTTGGGAGGCTCAGGCGAGGCATCACTGAGTACATGGGTTCAGGACTGACTACCCTGGACAACATAGTGAGACTTCAAAAAATGAGATTAAATGTCTCAAAAATAAGATAAAATCAAATGAAATGATTTATATTCTATAAGTGTGGCAAGACATGATATAAATGAGTTAATGTAAACAAAATGAAAAAAGTCTATTTAAGCGGCCGAGCACGGTGGCTCGTGCCGGAAGGCTTCAGCCTATGAAGCGGCCAGCGCTAGGGATCTCGGTTCAAGTCCCGCCTTGGGCCCATAGCGAGACCTAGTTCCAAAAAATAGCTGTGTATCGTGGCACGTGCCTGTAATCCCAGCTACCTGGGAAGCTGAGGCTGAGGATTGCTTGAGTCTGTGGTACCCCAGGCAATGAGAGCCTGTGCTTCCACAGGCAAAAATAGGGAGACCTAGTCTCAAAAAAGTACCAGAGAAGTCTATTTAAGATTATTTTCTTTGGATGCAAAATTCATGGCAGATTTTATACTACAGAGTTACATTAAAAACAGTTTGAAGGTGTCCCACCTACCAGCAGGCAGCCACCAGAGGGCAGTCTGTGCACCCAGGTCCCTGGCAGTCCAGGTTCCCTCTCCAGAGGAGAGCAGAAGGGGTAATCCCTCCAGCTGGGTGAGCCCTGGAGGGGGGATGGGGTGTGTGTTTTGGTGGCCCCACCCATCTGCAGGTGGCTGATACACAGGGCAGCCATCTTCAGCTCAGATCTGCAGAGCCACCTTGCCCTCTGTTTCAAGGGGAGATCGGGAGGGCGCAGCCTGCCCCCACTCTGGGAGGTAATGGCATGGGGGCAGGGCTGAATTCCTTTTTTCCTGTACCTTTACCTTGCTTGTTCTCTATTTCCACTAACAGCCTCTTATGTCTCTCATTATTCTACTCTTCTCTTTGCCTGGTCTTGCACCCAAGATTTGCAGACAGAGAACCCTACAAGCCCATCTACAGTGGCTGTTTGCAAGGGAGGGGAGGCTACAGTAACTGCCAAACTGGATACACTGATTTGAGAAGGAGAAGGGAAAGCAATGCCAATGCCTCTCACATACAAAGGCGCTAACAGAGTCAGCTGTCAAGAGGCCTCCTTGGCCCAAGGAGCCAGAAGGAGCAGATTTGGACAAGAGAACTGCGAGCCACAGCAGGAAGAGAAAAAGGCTCTATTAGCAGTCTTCTTGCTCGCTGGTAATTATGCCCAATGGAGAGTTCATTTGGTGAGCAGTGGGCATGGAAAAGACAATCCCTGTTGTTGGAAGTAACAACAATTGTCTCGGAAACACTGCTTATTAGAAAAAGAAAAAATGGAGTGTAGAGAACGATACAAGTTCAACCTAGCTCCTTCCAACTCAGCCCCAGGAAGGCAGGATTCAAGCAGAAGAAGCTACACAGGGGAACCTTGGACCACATCATTCCCTACAAGGTGCACTCAGGAACTGTACCCTCCTCTTTAAACAAGTTACAAAATTTACTTAATCCCTTCCAGTGGTCCTTATAGTCACTAGTCAACTTAAAATCTCAGAACAACAACTATATGGTTTCAGGACACTAATACTTGCTTAACCAAGATGTCTCATTCCTTCATCTCTAAGAATATTAACAGAATATGCATATTCTGTATATTTGTATATTACAAAACCTGACATAGAAAATATGTTATCAATCATATTAACAAACATCTATAAGAAACACATAGATGATTTTCCAAAGATCCTGGAAAAAAGGAAGAACATCCCTTCCGTCCTGTAGGTTTTCACTTCCCCAGAGCTCAACACCCAGGTGTTCTTTCGGCACTCACACACTTTCACCATGCAATCTTGTCTTCTTCTTGGGAATCTGACCTCCCTATTCCTTGGTTTGTATCTTTAAACTTCATTCTTTATGACATCATTCTCTCACCAAGCTTCCTACCAACTGGTAGGATCCTGGGGTTTCCATGGATTTACAAAAGATAATGTGGATGATCACAAGTGACCAATGACCAGCAGAATCACAGTGAAAGTGACCAGTATGACCAGTGTACTTCACACTGGACACATGTGCTCTTTGGTGTCATCCACTGAGACATCCTTGAGGATAGCCTCCTCATCCCTTGTGCCCTCAGTTGAAGTTTCCTCTTCTCAAGGATGTCAGGTAAGAAACAAAACTGATCAATGTTTTCCATTAGATTTCTTTTCTCCCTAACTTTAGCAGTAGAGTCAAAATAGCTTAGAAAACTGGGGGAAAGTTTGGAACTGGAAACCTGAGACCTACTTTTAGTTTTGACTTAGTCTTTGACTAGCTGACTGTCTTTGAGCAAGTCACTGACTCTCACAAGATCTGTGTTTCCTCATCTGTTAATAGGATATTAGGTTGATTATTCCGTCTGGCTCCCTTCTTTTTTAAAATGGAGTTTTAAAGTCACCTGTAAGGAAACTATAATTGGGAACTTTGAGCCTTTTAAACAAAAAGAAAAACAACATGATGTAGGAAAATAGCAATATTGACCAAAATGTTTCTTCTATTTTAAGTTCATTCCTTTAAATTAAAAACATTAAAAACAGATTGTTGTGCCCAATTTGGAAGGCCAGGAAGGCATCCCCTTCAGACCACTTTCCAGGTGGGGCAAGGGGCTTCACTCAGCAGCCTAGAGACCCTGATAGAGGCCCAAAGCACATGGGCCACAAAGCAGTCAAAATAACCACACAGAGGGGTTAAAAACTCAAAGAACAAGAACAAAAGACACCTGTACTGTTCGTCCAAAAAGAACCACAGAAGAAGCACTGTAGTACCTACTGATTTGAGCCACTTTTAGGGGAATGCAGAATTGACTTTTTGTCCCACCAGATTACAAGCAAATTACCAGAAAAGAAGACAAAGTGTATCATAGTAAACACACCCATCTATCACTCAGACTCAAGAAAAGGAACCGACCACCCAAATCAGCCAAAGGAAATAAAAAAATTTCTCACCTCCGCAACATAGACACAAAGGCAGAATCTACTACAAACGACTAGAAGACCCCAATCATCATGCCAGCCAATGCTAGAGACAGTCGCTTAATATGTGGAGGAAGTGCGAAAGCAAAGAACAGGAAAGAGGAAAAAGGCAAACACCCCAGCAAATGCCCCACAATCCAATAATTCATTGAAGGAAAGACAAACTCTAGAAATCAACAAATATAACATTGAAGAAATATGTTGCCTCCTAGACAAGAACTGAGCCTATGCATGTTGTAAGCATAGAATGAGTTAAGGGAAGATTAGAATAATGCAAAGATAAAGAAGTGAGCATGGCAGAGAAACTGAACAAGTTCGAAGAAGAATTGGAAAAAAAAATTGAAAAACAACACATCAACAAAGATAAAATAATTGAAATATTGAAAAGAAAATGAATACATAAATAAGAATCAGAAAGAAACCCAAGATCTAAAGGGAGCAACAGAAGAACTAAAAAACACAATGGAAAGTTATGAAAGAAGACTGTATTAAATTGAAGAGCGAATAAGCGCCCTTGAGGACACCAAAATGGAGAGGAAGAAGAAAGACAGAGAAAGAGACACAATGTAAGAAAATAGAAGAAAAACTCAGAGATCTGTCTGATTCCTTCAACAAAGGAAACGTAAGAGATGTGTGTGTCCCAGAAGGGGAAGAGAGGCACATGGGTGCTGAAAGGCTAATTATTGAAATAATGGAGCAAACTTCCCGATCCTGAAGAAAGAATTGAAATTTGACATCCAGGAAGTCAAAAGAACACCAAACTACAGCAACGAAAGAAAAACCACAGCAAGACACATCATTGTAAAACTCCCAAGAGCCCAGGATAAGAAAACAACTAATGAAACTGGCTAGAGAGAAGAAACAGATAACATACAAAGGAGAACCTACTGACTGACATCTGACATCTCTGAAGAGACATTCCAAACAAGGAGGCATGGAGTCATATTTTCGAAAAAATTCAGGACATAAAATGCCAGCCAAGAATACTCTACCCTGCAAAGCTTTCTTTCCTCTACAAAGGGAGAACAGAAACCTTCTCAGATAAGCAATACATCCTGAAATTTGCTACCACAAAACCACCACTCCAAGAAATCTTCCAAGAAGCCCTATGATTAAAACCAACAGAAGAATAAACAGAATGATCAAAGCAAGGAAGCTACTCAGAACCTCAATACGACAACCAAAACACTAACTTCAGAATCTCAAATACCAGTAATAGAAAAAAAAATAAAAGGACACCCTAGCCTCAAAGTGACCGTCCAAAAATCAACACCAGAATAGAAAGTATCAACTATCACCCTTAATATCAATGGTCTAAGTTCAGCAATCAAAAGACACAGAGTAGTAGAGTGGATCACAAAACAAAACCCAACATTCTGCTGCCTGCAGGAAACACACGTAAACACAAAAGATAATTACAACTAAATGTAAAGGGCTGGATAAATTTCTCCAAATAAACGGCTCCCAGACAAAAGTAGGAGTAGCCATACTAATAGCAGATAAAGTAGACATTAAGCTAAAAAACGTGACAAGGTGTAAAGAAGGATACGATATATTGATAAAAGGGTCAATACATAACAAAGACAAAACAATTATTAACATATACTCACCTAATGAGGCGCACCAAAATTCATCAGACAACGACTACCAGCACTGAAAACAGATATTGCCAAAGATACATATGTGGTAGTTGATTTCAATCCACCACTCTCACCAAAGGACAGATCAACAAGACAAAAACTAAACAAAGACACAAAATTTCTAAATGAAGATCTAGACCAGATGGAACTAATGATATCTACAGGACACCGTACCCCAAAGGCAAAGGAATGCACATTCTTTACAAATGCACTGGATCAGGGGGAAGGAGCGCATCTGTAGCGTAACCGTGCCGACCCCAAAGTCCCGAGAGTGGACTGAGGCTCTCGGGCACAAAAGAGTCACCTGCAAAGGGGACTCCGACCCAGCTGAGAGGAGCAGCTAGCACACCAGCACCTGGGGGAGGAGACCACGCAGGACAGGTAGGCTACCTACCTAGAGCAGACTGTGGCGTCTCCAGGTCGTCAGGGAAACAGCCAGGAGGCAGGCAGATTGGCCATTTGCATCTCTATGGACCCTGGCTATTCAGCCTAACTTTAGCTCGGACTGAGTTGCTAAAGGGGGTGGGGAAGGAGCGCACCTGGAGCGTAACCGCGCCGACCCCAAAGCCCAAAAGCGCTGGCGCCGGGGCGGCGCTGGTGCAAACTCAGAAAACAAGGACATTCACTACAAAAAGCACATAGGCAGTGTTAAATACAACTATATAGGCTTCAACATGCCTACTACTAGAGCGGTAGTCACCCAATACGTAGAGCAGATCCGAAAGGAAAACACAGGATAAAGGAAGAACACAAACACTCAAGCAAGCCCTAAGAAAAATAACTCACCACCTATGGATAAACAATTTGAAAAAACCAACATGGATGACATCGAAGAAATGCTCCATATGTCAGACAAAGAATTCAGATTCAATGTGATAAAAGCACTCAAAGAGGCCAAGGAAGAGAGGGAACAAAGGGAAAGCAAAAGAAGAGAAGCTCTCAATGAATTAAGAGTAGTAGAAAAATATAAAAAAGAATGCAGCAAAATGAACAATTACATCAGCGAACAGAAAAACGAAATCAAAACCCTAAATAAGAAACTGCAGGAGATGCAAGGCATAAGAGGAACAACAGAAGAACTCAAAAATGCAGGGAAGAGTCAGGAAAGCAAACTAGAAGAAATAGAAGAAAGAATCAGCACACTAGGGGATACAGAAGTAGAAAGAATGAAGAAAGAGAAAGAGAGAAAAGCAAAGTAAGAAAACAGAAGAAATAATCAGAAATCTCTCAGATACTCTAAAGAAAACAACTATAAGAGTAATTGGAATACCAGAAGGTGAAGAGAAAGAAATAGGACCTGAAAGGCTCTTCAATGAAATAATGGAGGAAAACTTCCCAAACCTGAAGAAAGAAATGAAATTAGACATACAAGAAGCAAAAAGGTCACCAAACTACTTTAATGAAAGAAGAAACACAGCAAGACACCTCATAGTAAAACTTACAAAAGCTAAAGATAAGGAGAAAATTATGAGACTAACAAGAGAGAGGAAACAGATAACATACAAAGGAAAACTGATCCGACTGACTTCAGATTTCTCAGAAGGGACACTCCAAGCAAGGAGAGAATGGCACCACATCTTTAAAACACTCCAAGACAAAAACTGCCAACCAAGAATACTCTATCCAGCAAAGCTGTCCTTCATTTATGAAGGGAAAACCAGAACTTTCCCAGACAAACAAAGCCTACAGAAATTTGCTACCACCAAACCGCCTCTCCAAGAACTCCTGAAAGAAGTCCTAAGATCGAAACCTGCAGAAGAATAAAAAGAGTGAACAATAAAAAGAAAAGAAAAAACAAACTAAAACAGAACCCCATATGACCACCAGGAACCAATTGTTAGACCCTCAAATATCAATAATTACTCTAAATGTCAATGGGCTAAACTCATCAATCAAAAGACACAGGGTTGCAGAATGGATTAAAAGACAGAACCCAACATTCTGCTGCCTCGAAGAAACGCATCTGATCCCAAAAGACAAGCACAGATTGAAGATAAAAGGATGGAAAACAATTCTACATGCAAACAGCCCCCAAAAAAAGGTAGGAGTAGCCATCCTAATAGCAGACAAAGCAGATTTCAAAATTAAAAAAGTAACAAAGGACAAAGATGGCCACTACCTAATGGTTCAAGGGACAACAAAACAAAAAGATGTAACAATTATCAACATATACTCACCAAATGAGGGAGCACCAATATTTATAAGACAGCTACTAAGAGAGCTGAAAACAAATATAGATGAAAACACATATGTAGTAGGAGACTTCAACACCCCACTCTCAACAAAGGACAGAACAAAAAAACAAAAACTACACAAGGACACAAAAGCCTTAAAAGAAGACCTAGATAATATGGGCCTAATAGATATCTACAGGATGTTACACCCACAGGAACAGAATACACCTTCTTCTCAAATGCACATGGATCATTTCTTAAAATTGATCACATATTAGGCCACAAGGCAAACATGAATAAATACACAAAGATTAAAATAATACCAACTTTTTTTAAGAAATCAAAGAAGAAATTAAAACTTACTTTGAAACAAATGACAAAGAAGACACTGCATTCCAAAATGTCTGGGATGCGGCAAAAGCATATCTAAGAGGAAGGTTCATAGCAATACAGGCCCATATCAAAAAGCAAGAAAATAATCAAAAAAACAACCTAATCTACCAACTTGAAAAATTAGAGAAAGATCAACAAAA
>PVHY01028701.1:0-14959 GCA_004024945.1 Uropsilus gracilis | reverse complement strand
AATCTGCAAACTCCTTAACTGCTTTCAGCAAACATGCTGCCAGCCTGGGCCAGCCGAGGGTTGAAGGCCCTCGGTGGCCACATGGCCAAGCTCACATGGCTCACATCTTTACAAGATGGCTGATTCCCATCTCCTCTCCATATTGGAATCCCAACCCAATCGCCTAGAATCAAATCGAATCCTTCTCTTTGTTTGCACATCCTTTATATACCCTGATTTCCCGCCTTCCAGGAAATCTGTTACACTTCTTTCTTCCCCCTGCATCCCCCTGAAGGGAAATTCCAGCTCAGGTCATTCCCCCATTTTAACATTACCTGTCCTTGAAATCTGCAATCTTAAACAGGAGACAATGGGGGGGAGGGCACACCCTATCAATGTTACAGGATAGTGGACAGCAGACTTTAACCCTGAAGGGAACATTGTACCTTGAAAAAGGATGCAAACCCTTTCTCCCCTTTGCCACTTGCTAGCCCACTATTGGGCAACCATCTCTTCAGCTCACATTGAAGGATCACTCCAGTTGATGTTGCAACACCTACCCTTGAGCTTGTGGGTGGTGGTTAGGGAAGAGCAGGATTGCTTGATCCCACATGAGTCCCTGGTCCTGATTCTGAATAGTCAAGGTGCAACAGGAGTTTCCTTTCCTTCCCACCTCAAACTTACACCCCCTAGCTGAAACATTTATGGAATTTTTTTGAAGGCAATTAAATATAGGAAGAATGAAATAGAAGCATTCTGATCATGTGACCTGAAGAACTAAAAATTTGGAAAAACAGGAGTTTCTCACAAGTATTTGCTTTGATAAAAAAAAACCTTTCTGGTTACACTTAAGATGTGAACATGGGATGTATTTGGAGGGTGTTGCTCAGTCTGAGACTCTCTACAGCTCAGCCCCCTTGGGATATCTGCTTTTGATTGACAATAAACCCTGTGAGTAGAATACACCTGGAAGAGAAAAATTTCTTTGGCTGTGCTCTAATTGCCAGTGGCAGGAATGATGAATTGCTTGGTTTCTCAAACTTTGCTTACTCATGTTTCCTCCAGGCACCTGGGCCCTGAGGCTTGGTTGGGAGCAGCCCATAGAAGCTAACATCTTCACTGGGCACTGGCACGGTGGCACGTGCCTTTAAGCGACAGCTTATGGAGTCGCAGTGGGGTCTGAGGATCACGGTTCAAGTCCTGCTCAGGCAACACAGTGAGACCTAGTCCCCAAAAATAACTGGGCATGGTGGCATGCACCTGCAATCCCAGCTACCTGGGAAGCTGAGGCTGAGGATTGCTTGAGTCCTTGGTACCACGGGCAACGTGAGCCTGTGGTTCCATGGGCAAAAAAACAGCAAGACCTAGTCTCAAAAAAAAAAGCTAAAAGAAGCTAACATTTCTCTCAAGTCTGCAGTTTTATCTTAAAAATTCAGGCAATTTTTCTATCCTGCTTCCTAGCATAACCATGTTTGTTTCCATTTGAAAATGTGTGTAAAAAAACAAAACAAACAACTTACTGATTCTCTCTCAACTTTTTTTCTACTTGCCAGTTATGGGTAAACAGAAAGTTCCAGAAGCAGCTTTTGGTGTCTCAACACACTTCTGCTGTGTGCTCTGGGGGAGGCAGCCCAGTATGAAAGCTATTCATGGGTGATTCAGCAGTTTCTGTTTTGTTTTGTTTTGTTTTTTTATTTTTGAGACTAGGTCTGTTATTTTTGCTCATGAAACCGCAGGCTCACGTTGCCCGGGGTACCATTGACTCAAGCAATTCCCCAACCTCAGCTACCCAGTTAGCTAGGATTACAGGCGTGTGCCACCACGCCCAGCTGTTTTTCCGGACTAGGTCTAGCTGTATTGCCCCAGGCAGGACTCGGACTTTGATCCCCAGACCCCACCGCAACTCCATAAACTGCCACTTACAAGCATGCACCATCGTGTCCGGCGTTTCCAGCAGTTTCTGAATGCCTTCTAGAGTACACAGAGCTTCTGCACACCCCCTCCAGGCATGAAGGGTGCCTATGAAGTATGAGAGACTGGTGGCAAAAGACTTTCCAATAGGAGAGCATTTGTTTCCTTATCCCTAAAGCTTGGCACAGTTAATGGGAAAGATTAGGTTCAGGAAGATATTATTATTATTTTGAGACTAGGTCTCGCTATTTTTGCCTGTGGAACCGTAGGCTCACATTGACCGGGGTACCACGGACGCAAACAATCCCCAGCCTCAGCTTCCCACGTAGCTGGGATTACAGGCACGTGCCACCACACCCAGCTATTTTTTGGGACTAGGTCTCGCTGTGTTGCCCTGAGCGGGACTTGAACCGCGATCCCTAGCCCCAGCCGCTCCCTAGGCTGAAGCTTACAGGTTTGTGCCACCACGCCTGGCCAATATTTCTTAACTTGGGTAAAAAAACTCTATAAAAATGTCTGTTTTAGAGTTCCATTTTGAAGATATTTTTAAAAGATTGATTTGCATTAATCTAGATAATCTGAATGTTGGCTTCAATGACTGAGTTGTGCTAGGAAGTGAATTGTGACCCCATGTGACTGCAATAAGTCCTCATTGTTGATAGGTTCTTGGAAGCTGTGACTTTAAATGAAATGACCTGTAATGAAACCCAGAGAAAACTCATGCAGATGTGGGGGAAATGTGCAAACTCTACACAGATACTGGTCCTGAATGGGAATTGATTTCTTACAGTATAATAAAATAGCATATAATATATATATATAATATATAATATAAATATAGTATTTATTATATTATAATAAAACTATTAAAGTGCCTGCTGTACTTTCCATTTCATGGGTTAATGAGGGAAGAACCAAGTTTGGCTTATGTTAGGCAAGTTTGAGTTCATACATATTGTAGAATGTATGTTTGGGTTCTCCCAAACGTCCTATGTTGAAATCTAATCCCCAATGTGACAGTTATTTGGAGATGAGGTTGGAAAGAATTTTAAGTCACAAGGGTGAGATGCTTGTAAATGAGATTAATGCCCTTTTAAGAAACCAGAGAGCTTGCTTACTCCTCCCACTTACAATGATGTAAATTGGCAGTCCACGACCCAGAGAGGGTTCTACCAGAATCTGACCGTTGCTACCTGGTCTCAGACTTCCAGCCTTTAGAATAATGAGAAATTAGTTTCTGCTTATAGTAGTTTATTACAACCTGAACTGATTAAGACAATATCCAAGTAATGTACCAAATTTGGCCTACCAAATTTGCACCAAATGAGGCCTCTATGCACCACATCGCTGCTTTAACAAAGATTTTGCCATTATAATAGAGAAGGACAAGTGAGCACAATGCACAGAATATATGGGCAGATAGACTGCAAAACATTGTTTCAATGTGATTGATTCTGTCATTGAGGGTGGAGATATAGTTTTGGTAATTCAAAGTCAGTCCTTATATACATTTTACCATTAAAAATAATTTTTAAAAAGCTACATCCATTCTCCTGATAATGTTATGATAAACTCCTTTGGTTTTGTGGTTGGGTGTTTAGTCTTTAAAGTGTTATATTTTTTATTTGTATAAAGCTACAAAGAGTACACGTTATGTTTGGTTTATGTTAGGCAATAAATAATGAAAATCCTTAAGTCTAAACACCTGAAAGTCTATAAAAATTTTTTTGTCGTTAAAGTGAATGGATACAAATAGAAATTTGGAAAATTATTTTTAAATATAGGGAGTTTGTGAATTATAATTTGTAACAAATAAACATTTTGGTCTTCCTCCAGTTCCTGGCACAAAATCCCTCCAGTCTCTGGAAATTTATAAGTGTAAGAATAACAGTTATCTTTTGTTATGTTAATGAGATCAGGGATGGTAGTCTGGCTAATCAAACCTGCCATTAGAAGGTTGGAGCTTTTGGTTCAATACCCCGACCTGGGAGGATAGGAGCAGGAGATTGGATCAATTACCAGTGGTCAATAATTTAATCAGTCATGGCTATGTACTGAAGCCTCCATAAAACCCCCCAAAAATAAGGGATTGAAGAGCTTCCAAGTTGGTGAACGCTTGGAGACTCAGGGAATGAATACCCACTGTGCAGGAAGGCCCTGCAAATGTCCTTTATAGCTGGCCCTATCCTTTCTTCCATCTGATCTTCTGAACTAGCAATCTAGTAAATCAAATATTTCTCTGAGTTCTGTGAGTTTCTCAAGTAAATAAGTTGAATCCATGGAGGGGGGTGTTTGGGACCTCCAATCTATAGGATGTCGGACAGGAGCAAACGTGATGACTTGGACTGGCAACAGGCCCCTGAAGTGGGGGAAGGCAGTCTTGCAGGACTGATTCAACCTGTGGAGCTCTGACAACGTTTCTGATAGTATCAGAATTGAGGCTGAGCATGGTGGCGCATGCCTGTAAGTGGCAGCCTAGAAGCCGCACCTGGGACTAGGGATCGCGGTTTGAGTCCTGCCGGGGGCTCGTAGTAAGATCTAGTTCCAAAAAAATAACTGGGTATGGTGGAACACACCTGAAAACATGGGAAGCTGAGTCTGGGGATTGCTTGAGTTCGTGGTACCCCGGGCAGCGTGAGCCTGCGGTTCCACAGGCAAAAATAGCGAAACCTAATCTCAAAAAATAAAAAAAGAATTGAGTTGAATTGTAGGACCTCCACCTGGTATTAGAGAATTGCTGGGTGGTATGGGAAACACCACCTCCTGTGGGAAACACCATTCTCCTATCAAGAATGGGTCTACAAAGTAACAACAGATGTACAGTGAAAGTATGGTCTCTATGGGCAATAATATGGTAATCTCCCAAAAAACTAAATACAGAACTGTACGTAATTCTAATTTTCAGTACATAAAAAATTGAAAGCAAGGTCTCCAACAGATTGTTGTGCTTTTAGTACTATCACAATGGCTGAAAGGTGGAAACAACCAGAGTCAGTTAATGGGGTTGGGGAGAATAAATAAAATGTTTACTCATACAATATATTGCAATAAAATATTGTGTAGCCTTAAAAAGCAAGGAAATTCTCACATGGGCTACAATTAGATGAACACTAAGGACATCAGGCTAAGCATCACAAGTCAGTCACAAAAGGGCAAATGCTCTTAAGATTCCACTGACACCAGACCCTTAGAACGTTCCAAACTGTAGAGGTAGAAAGTAGATCAATGATTTCCAGAGCTGGGAAGGAGAGAGAGAAAAGTTAGTGTTTAATGGTAAGTACCAAGAGTTTCAGTTGGGGAAGACAAAAAATGTCTGAAGATGGATTGTAATGATGATCATACAACAGTGTGAATGTATTTAAGACTCCTGAATTGTGCTCCTAAAATAGTTGAAATGGTAAATTTGATGAAATGTGTATTTCATCACAATGAAAACAATATAATGAAAGTATTTGGGCAAAGCAATGTTAAAGTAACAGACATGGGCTGGCCCTCAGGTGTCCTCCATAGTGTGTGTCACTCTCATGGGACCTCTTGGGCCTTGGAAGAGGGACTCCTTGGGACTCTTCAGGTGACAATCTCATGGTCCTGTGATAAATACAGAGCAAACTCAGCAAACATGCAGTTCTTTCAACTGAAGACCAAGGTGGCTTAATAACTCTGCTGCCAAGTATAACTAACATACAGTATCCAAGTCATTGTCCTCCAGTGTAGGCACTTTCATTGAATTCAGTGAAATTCTGAAGAACCATAGCATTCTAGGATCCACAGCAGCACTTTCCCAAAGTACACTGTGTGGGCTGCTCATCAGGGTTCATGAAAAAGAGAATTTTGTGTCAGATGCTTTTGGGAACACTGCATTCAGCTGGGTTATACAGCTTTTCCACCGCAGGATCCTGGGACCTTTAGTGCACTCGCATGTGACCTCCATCTTGAGGAGAGAGGCTAAGAGGCTATATAAAAGTGACTGCCAAATGAACTGAACCACACAGTGTTTTCTCATAACCATGTGAGGGGCTGATGTCCCATAAACACACTTTGGAAAAACTTTCATTTAGAGAAAAGCAATAAAACAGGAGGTGGAGGTGCACAAGGCCAGGGGTTTGCAAACTGTAGCCCTTGGCTCTAAATGCGTTCAGCTGCCTGATTGCTCAGAGAGCTGAGAGTGATTTTACATGTTCAAAAGATTTCACTTGAACTACTTATGTAAGTCCTTGCATAACATTCTGGTTGACTCTTGGCTCCCCAAGTCCGAAATATTAATATCTGTTTAAGAAAAGCTTGGGATTTCTGTACTAGACCATGAAAAGCTGGGAAGACTTCACTCTTTGTATGCTTTATAGAAACAATGATAATTAGGAGGTGTGATTAGATGTGCCTACAGGCTAGGCATGCATTCTTTCCATCAAACCCCATAAAGACGCAGTGAGAAAGGCAAGATGGCTGCACTGTACAGATAAGGATACTGAGCCTCAGAGGTGGAGTGTGTCTCAGAGCCAGAATGCAAACTCAAGTCTGTCCAAACCCAAAGTTCCCTTGTCAGTGCAGTACAAGGTGGAGTCAGGAGGCATCTCGGGAGGCAGTAAGACCAGCCTTTGCAGTGCGGTAAGAAATGAGATCTCTCCCTCTCCCCTTCCTCTTTATCTGCTATGTATTGAGGAGAGTGTATCTTTCAGACACTTGGAATTTTGTATGTATGTTTGATTGCAATATATTATAATTAAAAGTAATGAACCAGCTCAAGTTAGCCTAATCAGTAGCCAATACAGTTTTTAGGGAACTGCTCCATTGTTCCCATTCTTCCTCACCTGAGCTTCTCTCTGTGACACAGAGAGAAGAGGTACCTGGGAGTTGGAGCGTAAAATAACAGCTTTATTCTCAAAAAAGGCGAGGATCTGTTTTGGATGAGGTTTGTGGCAAGCATGGGCTTCCCAAGTCTGAAGGCCAGAATCATTCATGCTCACTGACCCAGTCATGGGCACCCTGAAAAGCACTTGGGTCCTTTTGTGGGAGTCCTTCTTTCCTCTAATCCTTCCACTGTGGAGCTGAGTGGAAGTAGTGCTCTCTGAGGAGTATCTGACCCCAAACAGGAGAGAGGGAGTGGTTGAGCTCTGTATGCCTGAATCCTGCCCCTCTAAACAGCAGTCATCTAGATAAACCTCCTTCCCTAGGCAATGAGAGAGGGGAGGTGGCATGTTCCTCTAATGGAATGCTCTTCATGTGTAAAGGGACTCCAGGCATAGGGTGTTAGCATCCACCATCAGGTAATGCCAAGGGTTCAAGTCTCTCTGGGCAGTCCAGTTTTCCATCTTTGGGCACAAACTGAGAATATGTGGGTGGTACCCAATAAAGCTTTCCATTGTTTCCTGGACATTGTAGTACAAAGAAACAAGGTGCATGAAGGCCCAGGTAGCAATCACCCTATTTCTGGGCTATTCTCAAACATAGCTCACATAGGCATCACTGTTCTTTAATCTCCAAACTCCAGCTCAAAGCTGGCACAAAGCTACACACCCTTTCTTTAGTCAAATAAGATCCATTCACACTGCATTTTACCATGAAGCTTGAAACCAGTCAAGCACATTTTTTATTAAAAAAAAAAAAACCAAACAAACAAAAATTCTAATGGTATATAGTCTATACATGCTACAGCTAATGGTCCTTCACCCCACCCCCCCTCACATTATATATCCTCATTTTTTTTTGTATTAAAAGGAAACAAACACCACCACCAGAATGTGTCAGTTTGCTAAGAGAGTATGAAGAGTGATGAGAAATCCACAGATGTCCAGGTCCTCCAACAGTAGAAAAGAGGTGGGGCAATGCTGTCAGTGTCCACCGACTCTGAAGGGATGCAAATGGCCATTACTTGGTGGCTCCCTGAAGCAGGGAGTGTGAGTTGTGAAACTAAGGTGGTCATAGTTTATCATCATCCCTGCAAGAGGGGAAGGGGCACACTCATCAATTATGTGGCACCTTGGAATGATAGGCAGACATGGGATGCAATGTGGACACCATAGCTGTTAGGATTGCTTATTGCTGTAACGAGCATGCCAGGGTACCACCTTCTGCCCATTTATAGACCTAAACATGAAGGCTACTGGCTGTGGCACTGCGTTGGGCCTCCTCAAGGACAATAGAGATGGAGCCCCTTGTCCTGACTGGAGCTATGAAGAGGCCTGCTTTGGGGTAGAGAATTAAAGGGAAAGGAAGAGAAAACATTCAGCAAGATGAAGGGATCCATACTTGGCAGGGTAGCCCCAGAAACTAGTCATTATCTTATGAAGCTGGACACCATATCTGTCTGAAGGGTCCTCAGCGAGTGAAGACTGGAGTCTCCTGGCTTGAACTCTGCGGTTCCTCCACTCTGCTGGGGGACCTTCAGGACTGTGGTCTGTTTGGACATTAGAACTTCAGCCAAGTTAGAAGCAAGTCTCCAGTGTGAGGGAGGGTACCCCACACCATCAGGCCTCAACGCCAGTTTCCCATTCAAACAGGTCACACACTTTGATTAGGTAATCTTTGGTCTGTGGTCTGGTATGGCTGTTTGCAGTGAAAGCTCTGAAGGATGTGCCTGGACAACCAAGCAGGAGGCAAGACCTTCCAGGAGGGAGCCTGACCCAACACTTAAAAAGAGATGAGGGCACAATGAAAGGCTAGGGGACAAGCCACTATGTTTTTGTTCTTGACTATGTCCCACTGGGGACAATTTTGAGGGCAGGAGCAACTTTCTTCTTTACCATATTCAATGCTCAGTACTTAGATATAGGCTAATATTAGACTATCCATGCCACATTCTAGGATCCTTCCAAACCTTGGGCAGATTTGGCACAAGCTCTCCATGGTAGCAGGTTTGCTATGTTAAACCCAATAATGAAATCCACAGTGGGGTTCAAAATGTTTTAAGGCCAAAACTGCTGAAGAAATGGATGACAGGAAGAGTTCTGGGGTAGAGGCTTACAATGACACCTGGAAGCCTGTGATGGTTCCAGCAATTTCTCAGTGGGACAGAACACTTAAAATGTTTGGAGCCCAATGTGCCTCAAGTCTCAGCCTGGAACAAGGACATAAACCCAAATGCAATGATAATGAGTACAATTTGAGCAAAGGTCTATTTTATCAAGTAGAGACCTCCAAACTTGGATTTTCCGAAGTATAATGGCACAAGCTATAGTTACCCAGGAAATTAAAGAGTCATTATAAAGAAGAAAGCAGGACTGAGGAAAGGAAAAAAAATCTACCTCTGCTTGTCTCTGGGGTTGGCATTTGACCCACTGATATGCACGGTTATGAGGTGGGGATTGTGGGGAGCTGAAACCTAAATTCATAGAGGTCAGCTGCCTCTCTGGAAGCTGTGTATCATCTCCCTGCTGATGGCAGAGGCAAAGTCAAGGGTATTGGAGAGAAAAAAAATCCAATTCCCATCTCAGCTTAGTCACTGTTTAGATGGAGGGGGACATGGGTCTTCATCCCCTTCCCTCTCAGTTTTGTCACCACATATTGGGGCTGGTCCTCTGCACCTCGCAGTAATGTTATGAGGATTCAGATATAAGAGAGAGGGTGTATTTAAGCACCACTGACCTGCCTGGAACCTGCCTGGTGTTCTAACAATGGCCCAGGACATTTTTTCCAGGCTGGAACTCCAAGGGTTTTGTAATATATTCTGTCAGATTCTCATAGAATGGTGGCCACAGTCCTGGAGGCCATGAACCTGACTTCCCAGACAAGGACAGCTAGGGACAGCCACTGGCCATGAAGACTCACTTCCAGCTGTCCAGGGAGGTGCACACCTCTGTGGTAGGAGCTGGAGAAAGGTGTTCTCAAGGCCAGAGTGTCCTGAGGAAAAGACAGGGACAGGGAGGGATATGGCCTCAGTACCTTCAGTTCACATCAGAATAATACTACTATAACTACTACTATTACAACTATTACGACTACTACTAAAAAGGCAGTTCTTCCCTTTGCAGGAAAACTTCCTGTCTAGAGAAAGGTGGAAACAGTTCATTTCCACTCAGCTGATGCCCGGGAGGAGGGAATGAGGCCAAAACAAGCCCGTTCAGTGGAATCAGCAAATAAAACTCATAGTCCTCCACAGCCAGGCATGGAGTTCCATGCATCTTGAGCTACCCAGCGCCTAGCACCTAGTAGGCACTCACAACAAAAAGGTCAGTGAATGCAGAGAACAAACCAAAAAAAAAGAATTTTGTCTCTTGAAATATGTCAAATCCTGCAGCATAGCTTCATGAAGATTTAATCCACTTTAAAGAAAACTGGATTAAAATCTCAGAGAGGGCTGGGCCTGGAGGCACATGCCTGTATAGCGGCAGCCTAGAAAGCTGTGGCCAGGGCCAGGGATCATGGTTCAAGTCCCACCAGGGGCACGTAGCGAGACCTAGTTCCAAAAAAATAGCTGGGCATGGTGGTAAGTGCCTGTAATCCCAACTACCTGGGAAGCTGAGGCTGGGGATTGCTCGAGTCCATGGCACCCCAGGCAGCGTGAGCATGCAGTTCCACAGACAAAAATAGTGAGACCTAGTCTCAAAAAACAAACAAACAAAAACCCCTAAACAACAACAAAAAAAACCTCAGAGAAACGTGTTAGGGGGCCCTCTTCCAGCTTTCTGTCTCCCGGTGGCCTTGCCATCTCCCAAGGATCCTGCAAAGGGCTATGGCAACTTGGGGCTGCAAGGGGCACCTCAGGGCCCGACCCCAAGGTTCTTAGGGGAATGGGACTTACAGAAGGACTAAAGCTGCTACTGAGGATCAAAGGGCACTCCTCCTGAAGGAGCACCTAAAGCCCCTGGAGCAAAGACAGAAGAGACTGTTTGCACATGAATCTTTGGCACTGCATGTGGACAGAGTATGTCGAGGAAAGCTGGAAAGCTGCTGGTGGTTCCCAAAACAAGAGAGCAGGTGAACTCTGAATGGCAGATCAATAGGTCAACATGAGGCCACTTCCTCTTCTCCTGCAGGGATGGGATGGGAAGGGATTCTGCCCTCTCATACCCTCCCTTCACTAGGTAGGTGAACTGGTCTGTGGACAAAAGCTCTGTGGTGAGAGCGAGAACTCTTAGGTCCTGACTCCAGTTCTACCAGTGTGTCTCTCCACACCTCAGCAAACCACATCTGTCAGAATGGTGAAAGTCTGACTGGCTTCCTCCCACTGGCATAATGGAGGAGAGTGCATGGCAAAAAAAAAAAAAAAAAAAAAAAGATGAAGTCACTCTACAGGTGCTAGTGGAGAAGGATGCAGCCACATAGGATAGGTGATTTATGTCTGGCCCTGGATCCCTAACTCCTAATGGGGGGTATAGTATGCTATGCCCAGCTGGCAGAGAGGCAGTTGCTGGTCCTTGAGCCATCAGGGCCCCTGGGGCTGGCATGTGAGGCCATCTCAGCATCCTCTGCTCTGGGAACCACCACACCAGTTCAGGAGTAGGAAACAGAACTCTGTACCAACAACCAGGGTCTGTGGCAGCCTCCTGGTCTATGCTACAGGGGGTAAGAGAGGTGGTGCATGGAGGAGCAGCAACAAATGTCCTTAACCCAAACCACAAGGAAGCTGCATGACTGCCTACTCTGACACCTAGCTTCCCCTTTCCCTGCATGGTTCACCTCTTCTAGGGGGAAGGGTATAGGCATTAAAGTCAAAACCTTTTATCTCTTCTTATTACCTAGCATGCCCCAGGCACACTGGGTCCCAGTTTCTGCATCAACAAAATGGGTATAATATTACGAAAGGGTTGTTGGTAGGGTTAAAACATGACTATTAAGGCCAACAGCAGTTGGCACCTACTAGCTACTCAGCAAACAGACTCTAACAAGGCAAATAGCCTATGTGAGGCCCTCTTATTTAAGCAAACTTCAGGATTCTTGCTCTAGGGAGACAAGAGTGAAATGCCTCAAGAAGGGATTCTTGTTTCAAAGCCCTGGATGGACAGGTGCCTGCAGAGGAAACTGACTTTAAGTTTGAAGCTGGAATCACTCCTGTAGGACCAGTCAGGGTCCCAAGATACAAGCTGGGAGATGGTGGCCCAGTAGACCTCTAGACTCTGCTGGGGCAGCTGCATATAGTTGAACCTGAGAGGCCTGTGGACCTGAGGCCTCAAGAAGAGGACATCTTGGGATTGGCAATGGAGCTTGGGATGTTTCTCTCTGGTACCAGGCATTCTGGAAATGGAATGAGTAAAGTCATGAGCTCTATGTGGGAGCTCTAAGCAAGCCTTCATGGACTGAGTGGGGTACCAGGGAGTGCTGCCCTTTACTGTGCCTGGTCCAAACAACCAGAGACCCTTGCAGTTTCCCCAGATGGTGGGCAATGGTCCTAGAGAATTCGGTGTCAGAGTCCTGCTGCTAGATGGGCAGGGACACTGGTGGCAATGCTCTCAACCTTAAGGCAGGGATGCTGACATGAGAGAAACAAGGGTGTGGTCTCTGAGCCTCCAGGGGATGCTGGGATGGGGATCACTCTCCACCCCCAGGAGGGAAGAAACCACAGCGCTTCAGTCTTCCTTCCTTTGGAGCTATGTGGAGAATGATAAATTAAGAGGCTTATTAAATAGGGGGGAAAGCCAGCAGGGACAAGTGGGAACTTCAGGTAAGAGGGAAGAGGCTACGGCTTCTTTCTGAGATAGTTGGAAGGAATCCACCCTTCCCAGGAGGGTGCCCCACTCAGGACCTGGCAGAACCACCAGCCACTGCTGTTCTTTTCTCGGACCTCAAATACTGTCCCCTCCTGAAAGCTACTGGTATCTTCATCTCCTTCAAAGTTGGCCACTGCCACATATAAAGAGTCCTTCAGGCCATCGGTGTAGGGGGAAGGGGCTACGGTCATTTTTTCCCGGTTTTCTCCCATCTTGCCTGTCCCTCGTGGCCCCAGCCCACCTCTGCCTCGCATATCATCCTGGATACCCGAAGAGTTGGAGAGGAAAGGTTTGGCTTTTGGAGGGACAAGCAGTGCCCGGCCAGGGGCAGGAGCAGCCTTGCTTTCATGGGCCTCACGCTGGGGCCCTCTGACATCTGGGAGGGGCCCTCTGACATCTGGGAGGGGCCCTTTGACCTCTGGGAGTGGCCTGGATGATGAGGTTTTCTTGGGGGGGGGTGGTCTTCGGGGTGGGACCACTGGCCGCTGCTGGGGAGCCTCCTGGAGAGGACTGGGAGCATTCTTAGGCACCAGGTCTGCAGTCTTGGTTGGCCTGGGTGGGGCTCTGCAGGTCATTTCCCTGGGGCTGAACCCATCCTGCTTGCCTGTCCTGTCCTGGGTGTGGCTGGGTCCCTCTGCAGGGAGGAGGTTTCGGCCAAAGGCCATATCTTGGCCCCCAATGGTCTGATGGCAGTTCTCCCCATCCAAGAAAGATTTCTCTTGGGACCTGGCAGGCCTGAGCTTGCTCCTGAGATTACAGATGTCCACTTGGTCTTCACCCTGAGGCGGCTCTGTCCTGGGGGAAGGAGCTGGTTTGGGCCTAACCTGAGGTTTGGACTTCAAGAAGGGGTTCTGCATAATGGCTTCTGGCTTCTCCTCTGGAGGGTCAGCTTTGCATTTAGAGATGGGCCGGAGGTTGGGCTTCTTCACTTCTTTGGCCAATACTTTGTGGCCACACTCCAGTCCCATCTCATTTTTCAGCTGGAACAACTTGCTTTTGTCAGGTTTGGGCTCTGGTCTCCTGCTGTCCCGGGCAAGGGGGGTGTGTTTAGCAGGAATCATTGGCAAAATCATGCCAGGAGGTTTGGGCGAAGAGCCCCTGAGCTGCTCCAGCCTCTGCCGCTCCCGCTCTTGCAGCTCCTCCTCTGACTTGATGATAGATTCTTTCCGGGGAGGGAGACTGGGTTTCTCCTCCATGTCTGGGTCTGAGATCTCCTCATAGCCTGCGCACGAGGACATATCCAAAGAAACCTTCCTTAACATCTCCTTTCCACCCTTCCAGTCTTTGGACCATGGCATCCCGGCATCCACAGAACCGTGGGGTGCATCGGGCAGGGGCCGTGAGGGGCCCAGGGCTTCACTGCTTGTGTTATCTATTGCTGCTGTGTCTCCCAGTCGGAGCTGGGTCACCTCATTGGGCAAGGGAGCCAGGAAGTTGGGTCTTGAGGCATTGCTGGTCTTCTTATATTTGTCAATGAAGGTTGCTGGGGCCCATCCTTCCTTATCTTCAATCTGAATGTACCACCAGCCACTCAAGTTCTTCTCAATTACCTGGAAGGACAGAGGATAGCACTTAGTAGGTAATGTTCCGGACTTGGCAGACCAGAGTGAACTGGGAGATCTCACCTGCACTGGGAATTCCAGAAGTGGGCTTTATGCTGAGACAATGGCAGACCATTGTGGACTTTCCTGGGCTGCAGGAACATCTTTGGTGGGGGCAGATAGTTTGCTAACTCTGAATTTCCCAAACGTACTCTGAGACTTGGACTGATTTAGCACCATCTAGTTAACTTGAGAGATGATTCCAGGAAGTACAACTGAGGAAGTGGGGCACATGAGAGTCAATGATGAGCAGGTTACTGCTCTGGGCCATTGAGGCTTACACCACCGTGACCCATGAAGAGACCACAGAGAATCAGACTCAGTCCACTGCGGGTGGGGACATTTATCTCTCAACTCTTAGTTCCTCCCCTTAGGAAGTGGGAAATATTAGTTGTAGGAACTTGTGTGTAGCTATAGTCTGGCTGCAGGGCAGCGCCATCAGCAGTCTGCTAATATGAAGGAAGTTCAAGGCAAAACCCACAGATAGCTCAAACTAGCTTTGATTGCTGCTCCTTTCTTCAGAGCATCAGATGATGGAGTTGGCAGTTATCTAAGCCATGCTGTATGAGAAATACATATCCTTGAACATGAGAATTCACTGGGCTCATGTTTATATATAGGGGAACTGCTAAGGATGGAGGCAAGACAAACAATCACCTCATCTCCCACTGGGACACATATCCATAGAAAGGAATGGTGGGTAGAATCACCCAGGTTATTAAGACCTTATGTTTCCTAGCTCTTTTTTGTTCATAAGGTATAAATGAATTCACATGGGTGAAAGGTGCGTGCACTCTGTGTTATGAGCTGAATTGCCTCTTCCCC
>PVHY01028700.1:0-14962 GCA_004024945.1 Uropsilus gracilis | reverse complement strand
AGGGAGGGAGGGAGGGAGGGAGGGAGGGAGGGAAGACAGAAGAAATGGTGAGAGGAGAGGAGGGGGAATGAGATAGCAATAGGGAGCAAAAGAGATAGAGAGTGTGCATACCTCACAGAGGTATATGAAAGTGACTGAGAGGAATATACATCCATCGAAGAAGAGAAGACAGACATCTCTCTTATCCTTTCATAAATGTGAAAGTCATTCACAATCCCTCAGAGATGGAACCCTAACTGCGATGAACTGTACGTGCCACCTTTCAAAAGTCCCAATGACCTTTTTGTCTGAATCAAATTCTGACACAGCCATTACTGTTTCCTCAAGTAAAATTAAATTTTCTCAAATAAAATCATGGCCCAAAGTTTTTAAGTGACAGCTTTTTTCCTTTAAACTTGACCATTAGTTCTATTTTTTTCCCCCGACTTTTACTGAGATCTTTACTGGCTCCATTTTGATTGAATAGCTAAATGGCTATTAAAATGTCTACCTTGTGACAGCAACCATAGGAGAAATTTCAAGGTTTAAAATATCACCGGAACTTAGAATAAATAACCTACTTCAGCTTCTCTGACTCTTTTTTACTGTCTCTGCTGCTCCTGGAAGATTCGCCCTTTTCAGAATCAGAGTCTGGCTCAGATCCACTGCTGCTGCACTGCCCGCGTTTTCGCTTGGTCTTCTTGTGGTGCTGATGCTTTCTTTTTTTCTTTTTCTCTTTCTTCTTTTTTCGGCTTGATGGTTTGAACTTTTTGTTCAAGTCACTTTCATCTGAAGGCTCTGATTCCACAGGACTTCTTTTGGGGAAGATCAATATTAAAATTGTTTTCAAAAGAGAATTGGGGAAAGTTATATGTTAACATGCAAATAAACAAATACGTACAAGGACTCTATAAGGGCCTCCCAAGACTTACTATTTGACCATATTTCATACAGAACCTTCCTGCATAACAACTCACCCTAAGACTTATTAACCCAAGAGATGAATATACACTTTTAAATGACAAGTCCACCAGTTATCTTATTAAATATAGCATTTTAAAAGCAATATAAAAGGTTTATTTTCAGGTCAGCATGAACTTAATGACAGAGGAAAAAAAAGATTTAAATCTTGTCCTTGTTTTCAGTTTCAGTGAGTCCTTCCTCATTACTAAAAATCAACAAACAACTCCCTCTCATGCATCAATTCTTCTCAATTTCCAAAGACTTTTTAAGCTTTTAGAGTCCATGGCTTCCCAGGATTCATCAAACTAACGGCACCATCTAGTCTAAATTTGCAAAAGCTCATTTCTCAAGTCAATGATCTAAAACAAAATTCTTTCGAAGCTGGGTGGAGATGTGCGCCACTTTGCTTTTCCCTGCTTTTCACAAGATTCTGTCCTGTTTTAAAAGAGCTGCTTCTACTTTTACGAAAGTGTTGAAAATACAACTGAAGAAATACCTGAATTGTGATATTCTGAAGGTTACTAAGGAGGTTAGTAAGTTACTTAAGAATCACAATGCTGCATTCCCTCCTGGCCTAATTATAGGCAGTAACTGTGTCAAATACTTGCCACTGCAATGCAAAGGGGAAAAAAGGGAAGGATCTGTAAGCGTGAGGTAAGGGAAAATATTCAAAGATCACCTCATTACTTGAAGTCAAAGGAAGGGGTTTTTTGGTTTTGTTTTGTTTGTGGCTCTTTAATCACAAGGGTGCCTAAGGAGATTCACTCGCACAGACTGCAGACAGCACACTGACGGAAGAGTAAGACTCCATCGAAAGCCCTACCTTGTCAGCGGTGACCCTTCAGAAACAGGGGCTGCGGCCTCTTGCGTTTGTTGGCTCAGAGAAGTCACAGTTCCAACACAGAAGCTGGGATTGCTCAGCCAGTCCAGTTCTGCAGAGGCAAAGGGGGGAAGAGATCCATGACATCAGCCCGGTATTTTTAAGACAGGAAATCCATCTTATGAGCTGATATCCTAACTCACAGGCAGACATTTTGAACAATCCACAGAAGCAGAAGGGAATCCATGAAATTTTTATTTCACGGGTGTGGGGCTGTAGCACACTCTAAGACACCGAAGAGTGAGATTCTCTTATACAGCTAAAGAACCACATTGCTTGCATGGCCTAGAAGGCAACAAGGCATCACACACTCGCTCATGGACCTGAGCTGCATGCCTCCAACACACTTGGCTTTAATGATCTTGAATTTGAGTCAGACGATCCCCAAAAGTCAGAACACCAAATCATGCACACAAGCCAACACGTCAATATTAACACAGAAGACACAGAGACTGTTCTTTAAATACAATTCCAATGTTTTAGCTTAGGGTGAAAACAAACCTTTCCTTGTAACGGGAGTCATTCCTCTTTGAAAGTAAAAACACAAGGTGTGAATTTTTCTAATCAGTGCTAAAATTATACAAGATGTTAATAAGATTGAATGTATGACTAAATGACAAAAATCTTTCTGTTTAGCCATCAATTTTTAACCTTTCCAAAATGAACTTTTTAAAATTACTTATTTCCTCATTTTTAAGAGCCTCAACAGTGAAGATGGGAAGATGGGATGGGATGGGAAGATGGGATGGAAACAGCAAGAAGTCCCAAAATGGGACATGTGTTTCATCCTGTTCTGTTTGCAAATAAGAAGTCTCATGTGCTGGGAGCCCAGGAAATGAAGTGAGGAGGGTTTGCATGTCTCACTGCTGTACTGAGAGTAACCTATATACTTAAAAGTATACAACTCAACAGTCTCTAGTGTATTTAGAAGTGTGCAACCATCACCATAAAAGAACTTCAGAACAGTTTCATCTCCCTAGAAACTCTAGCCGTACTAACACTCTCTCCATCACTCACTTTCTGCTCGCCCACCCCACTCTCAGACCTTAGCCATCACTAATCTTTTTGTCTCTTCAGATGTGTCTATTTTGAACATTTAAAATAAATTAGATCATATGAAATATGTTCTTTTGCAACTGACTTCTTTCACTTGGCATATGTTTTTCATTTATGCTGTACAATGTATCAGGACTTCGTTCCTTTTCATTGCCAAATAATATTCCATTTGATGGAGAAATGTTTTTATTCATTTATCAGTTGATAAACACTTAGGTGTTTACCTTCTTAGGTTGTTATATGAATAATGCTGCTGTGAACATTCCTGCACAAGCTTTCTATGCTTGTACTTTCTCTGAAGTAGGTACCCAGGAGCAGAACTGCTGGGTCACATAGTAACGTTTTGAGAAATGGCCAGGTTGTTTTCAAAACTAGATTTTACATTAATAAAGGTTGAGGATTCCACGTTTTTCATACCCTTGCTGACTTGTTACTGTCTTTTGGATTACAGTTATCCCGGAGTATGTGAGATGTTTTCTCATTGTGGTTTTGATTTTTAGTTCCCTGCTGATTAATGATATTGAGCCTCTTTTTCATGGGTTTATTGGCCATTCCATTCAAACAGAAATAGCTGTTCAAATCCTTCGTCCATTTTTAAATTAAGCTGTCTTTTCTACTATCGAGTTGCAAGTGTTCTTTACATATTTTGGAGTCTAGTCTCTTCTGATAATTGCATCCTAGTGAGAAGGAGATACTGGGAGGCATACTTCACCATGGTAGGTACTTTGTGCTATTAACTGCTACGTCCCAGCAGGAGTGCAAGGCAGGCTCACATCAGCGAGTTTTATAAGTGTTTGTGGAGAAGAGGATAGAGAAGAAGGAAAACTGCAAAAGTGGGAAGGTACATGAAAGAACGGGAAAAGGGAAAGAAAGGGACCCACACTTAGGAAGTGTAAACCGTAGGCCAAGCATCAGATGAAATATTTTCTATCCTTTACACCTTTTAGTCCTCTGAGCAAAGCGCTACTGGGAGTACTTGCAATCACCACTTGTAATGGAAGAGGAAAGGCAGGCTCAAAGGGATTAAGTCACCTGTAGGTCTCACCTAGTAACTGTCATGTGATCGCAACCTGCGATCTTTCCTCTATTGTGTCCCTCTTTCCTTCTGAGGTTGGTTCCCTTCCTCTTGGGCCTAATTTCTGGCAAGAGGTAGGATGTGAAAATAGCTGTTGTTGCTCACTGAGCACACAATTATTTCCACAATCATCAGATTCTCTCATGAGCAAAGGAAAAGTGGGAAAAGATGGAACAAACAATATGGAAGGACAGATGTTCTCAAACAATTCCATTATATTTTTACAAAAATATTCTGGATAGTGATGACAGCTTGAAGGAAATGTAAAGAAACACACAGACGTCAAAACAACATACAGTGTGACTCTCCAAAGTTCTTCAGGAGGAACTAGAAAGATTTTTAGTTACAATTACGTTTTACCACTTAAGACTGCTGTGAAAAAAATTAACTCATAAAAAACACACTCCTAGGCCGGGCACGGTGGCTCGTGCTTGTAAGCTTCAGCTTATGAAGCGGCCGGGGCTAGGGATCACGGTTCGAGTCCCACCTGGGGCCAGTAGCGAGACCTAGTTCCAAAAAAATAGCTGGGCGTGGTGGTGTGCACCTGTCATCCCAGGTGCCTGGGAAGCTGAGGCTGGGGATTGCTTGAGCCTGTGGTACCCCAGGCAACAAGAGCCTGCGGTTCCACGGGCAAAAATAACAAGACCTAGTCTCAAAAAAAAAAAAAAAAAAAAAAAACACTCCTGGGTTTTAAACTTAAACTGTCACTGACCTTTTGTATGACCTACATCTTAATCAAGTGACCTTCTGTCAAGGCAAAAGGCATCTTTCTCTGACAAGAAGTCGATGCAGCTTTTATTTTGTTTTGTTTTGTTTTGATAGCCTATCAGCAATGAAGACATGTGGAATTATTACAACAATCACTAGATGTTGGGCCAAAGTGAATTCTAGAGATCATCTAGTCCAGAGTTCCAAACTTTTTCTAGCCAAGGAATTCTCTGTTCAAAGAAAATCTTTCAGAAAAGTCCAACACATGGAGCACAAGAGATTCAGAGGAAGTGGGAGCCTGAGAGACTCCAGGGCATATGAGGCCAACGTGGGAATCTTCACACTGGAATCTCGTCCATACGTCAGTCAGTCCACTATATTCGAAGTCAACTTAAGTCCTTGTAGGGACCAGATTAGTAATGATCACTGTGACACTACAGAATAGCAACAGGAAAGACGGAAAACCAAAAACATTCAACCAGCCAAACAAATACACCAAATGGCATACAATGCTTGCTCCCAAGTTCCCAGCTTTCCTTTCTCCTCCCACTTTCTCCCCAAATTCAAAGCAACGTGAGAGGAGGGGCCAAGACTATGCACTCCTATACCCCCGCTCCTGCACCCCCACTCCTATCATGGTGTCTCAGCAAGTAAATGAACTCAGCATTTGCTGAGTAAGTAAAATGAAAGATGATCTGATTTATACTTTTGCATGTTTGCATCCCCAGCACCTGACTACTGAACTGAAGGAATCTGGGGTCACAAAAGGATGCCCTTATTTTTTAAAATAATTTATATATATATATAAATTATTTTAAAAAATAAGAGCATCCTTTATATATATATATATATATATATATATATATATATATATATTTCACATCATTGTGATCCCTGGGGGTCCCCCACCACCTCCCCTCCCTCATGCCCTTATTTAGGTATAAAGCACCATCATTCTACGCCTCCAGTCCTACTATGAGTGAGGATTTAATCACTTAAACTGAGCACTGAATACCAACTACATGTCCAAGCACAGTGCTAGGCTTTGGGGTACAGTGGTGACTAAAACATCTCTGCACACAGCTCTGTTTATACCTAATCATAACCTTAACTGTACATACAATACAGCTGTATCATTAAATTAAATTTCAGTTATAAGAAATCCTGGATAAAGTTATCTGGGGTTAAAAGGTGCTTAGTTAATCAGATGGTAAAGTGCTTTTTTATATACTTATATGTTCATATAAATTACAAGTGCCTAATAGAAATTAAACACTTATTTAAATAACCATCAATGAGAAGCAGGATGTAACATACTAGAGAAGGTCAGCACAGGCTCAGGCCTAAGGTAGAGAAGAGATGTGGCTGACGAACCTTCTGTCCTGCAGGCTAGCAAAAAAAAAAACACAGGTTGACACTTATCTGGAAACCAGTACTCCGCCCCCCCCACACACACACACACTCACACCCCCCCACCCCCCTAAGAAAGGAAAAGGATGGAAGTTCAGACAGAAAAACCATTTCCTAAACTACCACCTAACAACAGGCACACCTCACCAATGCTTATTTAAATAACTGTATCAATGCACAGCAGGATGTAACATATTAGAGAAGGTTGGCCTTCAGACCGCAATAATGAAGTGAGTATCACAATTGAGTCACACACATTATTTTGGTTTCCACCTGCATATGAGAATTATGTCTATTAAGTCTGCAATAGTACCATCCTGAAAAAAATAATGTATCTATCCAAATTACAGATACTTTACTGCTAAAACATGCTAATCACCATCAGATCCTTCATCTATCTCTGCAACATGTAATAAAATGAAGTGTAATAAAAGGACGTTCGCCTGTGATTTCTGACAAAGACTCTGAGAACACAAACTTATTCAGAAAGTAGCAGTAAATATAGTAGTTACAGAGAATCTAAGCAAAGCCAACTCTTCCTGAGTTTGAAAAGATCCAGGGATCCCAACAGTAATATTTAAATAACCCCGCCCCAACATTCTCCTATGAGAGTGTGACTTATAACACAAGTTCTAGAGACACTGTGCCCTGACACTGGCTGTATCATGCATCACTGGTGCATCTCTTAACAAAAACTTGCCCCAAGTCTAAGGCACCTCCTTGTGGGGATGCAGTGGAAAGGGGTGCAGAGCTTCTAACAGAAGAGGAATAGAAACAGTCCTAGGAGACTGGCTGAATAAAGGATGTGACACCTACACCCTGGAGTTGTGTACCATTTAGAAGAACTGAGGATGATGTGCTTTAGAGTGGGCTGTAGAGTCTAAGATAAAATGCAGGACAGTGTGGTTTTAAGAAAGAGAAGGGAAATGGAACTGCTCATGAAAAGGAGAGTAGGGGGGTGGCAGCTATCACTGACAAGTAACAGTTTTCTTCCCCTATAGGTTACATTAACTTGGAAAAGTGGAAATGGAAGTCTTTTTCTCTGACTTTACCTAGGTTATATTTAGAATCATGTACTGTTTCACATTATGAAACATGACCAAATCCAAAGAAAGGAAAAAGCAATCTCCCAAAATTAAAACCAAATATACCTAACTACCAAACTGGTAACCAAACCACACAAAGATTTCAAGTAATTTTTAAACAGTGATTTGACCACGCATTTGTGAGTGATATATCTTATGAAACACAAATACTGAACTAGCCATATTACATTATAGATAATACAGATATTACCTATGCATAATTGTACTAATGGCACTAGGAACTAAGATTCTCAGTACAAGAAGAAAGAAATACAAATATTAAATCAAAGAGTTTTAACAGTAAAAATCTCAGGGTCTTAAGCATGGATTGGGAATACCAATATGAATTATAACATATTTTTCTCTTCCCAGTTCTGACCACTGAAAATGTCTCAAATAATGACAATCCAGCACAACAAGTACTTCTAACAGCTGACCTGTGGTTTTAACCCATGCCATTTCCCATGAAAAGAAACCAGGGTTTTTTTGAGAAACAGTCAATTCCCAAGATGTAAGCAGTGAGTTCTGGGCCAAAGAGCAAGGAAGTGACTAAAGACAACTGGGTCATGTTGAAAAGATATAGGCATCAACTTGATTAGGCTCCCAATAGCCAACAATGGGGCGATCTGAGTGTTGGGGGAAAAGTCTGCAAAAGATAGAAAGATAAATGTTGGACATCCACGAATTCATAAAGAAAAGGGGGGGGGAGACATTGCATTGATCACCTCTAAAATGTTCTGAGGACCCTGTTAGGGTTCCTGGACCCAATTCCAGCCAGAATGTGGGTCAAGGCTTCCCCAAACCAACAAGCAATTCTTGGACTCTGGCAGTGTGTAGGAGAAGGCAGTTCAGACCTACCACTGCCTGTAGATGGCATCAGATGCCAGAGATGGTGTCAGAAGGCAACTCAGATCTGTCACTGCCGGGAGATAGTCAAAGAGCTCAGTTTTCCAAGACTATCATTTCTGACACCGGCCCAAGGCCCTGTGATCCAGACAAGGCAGCTACAAATCAGGGGTTGACCCTGATCCCTTCCTCAGGGTTAGAACCCACAGAACTCAGGAAACCCGGTTACTCACTAGATCACTACTTTACTACAAAGTAGTGGTGATCAAAGTAGTACAGAGATGGTTACAAACGCTGTCACTGAGGAACAACCATAGAAGAGTAAGCTGTAGGGTACAGGCCACTTCCAGGGCACCATCTCCACGAGCCTCCATGTGTTCAGCAATGTGGAAGCTCCCCTCTTTTGGAGCTTCTATGGAAGCTTCCTTACATGATGGATTAACTCATTGGCCATTGGCAACTCAACTCAATCTCCACTCCCTCTCCCCTTCCCAGAGGTCTGGGGCTGACACTGAAAGTTTCAACCTTCTGATCACAAGCTCGGTTCACCTGGCAACCATCCTTAGTGCTTTCCCAAAAGTCACCTAACATAACAGGACACAACTTGGTCACTCTCAAAGAAAATTCCAAGGCTTTTTGGGAGCTGTGAGCCAGAAACTGTGGATGAAGATCAAATAGTTACATGAGAAATATACTGTGGCCAACTCATATCAAAACTATGTATCTTCCTATAAATCATACTATGGAAGACCCCAAATTGTTATTCTAAAAACTGGTAAAGAGAACAAATCAAGCATTCTTCCCGTTGTTCCCACCTGAACTATATTTCAGGGCATCCCAAGAGTGTGTGTGTGGGGGGGAGTTCTAGATATAATAATTGATGGCTATAAGAGAATTGGAAATGGAACTTAACCATTCTGTAACTCCATTTAATAATGACTCAAAGGAAAAATCATAGATGACCACAAAAGTCATTATGTGAAAGACAACTTCATAATGGATGAGTCAGGCTGTCCACAAAACCATAGCTTAATCTCATCACTGTAAGAGGAGATAGCAAGTTCTTCTCATTTGAATCAGTAAGTGCAGAGCAACCCTAATAGGCTATTTTCAACTAAAAAAAATTATATCTGAATTAATTCTCTAGATGTAATTATCAATTTACCAGCAACAAGAGGATAAACATCATGAATATCTGGTAGGAAATGTCCACAGGACAAATGACTCAGATTCCTCAACATATCACAACAGAAAATGGATGAGAGCGAGAATCTGATTTATACTAAAAAGAGAACTAAGAGATGATTATTAAAAGAGACCTAAGACAACGGATGTGGCTACAGGTGGGCAGGTTACACTTCCATTCAGCAGGTCTGTTGCCATGGTGACAATGAAGCCTGGGCCATCTGTGCTGTGCGATGGAGTCTGCATTTCATGGTAGAAAGAATGATTTGCCAAAATCCCAATGCACCGTCCACATTTCACAGGATCCGAACTTGAGTGCTTGAAGCAATTGGACTGCAAAGACTGCAGGTGGGAGTGTCATCAGGACAGCTGTTTGCTGGGAAGACTGAGGTGCCCCACAAAGACCTGACAGAGACAAGCAGCTCAAGCAGAAGTCGGTGTTACAGAAATGCTTTCAAGACTACGATTTGAATCTCCGAGGAACAAATTGATGGGCTATGACAACCAATAACCAAACTGAAAATCCCCAATAAAAATTTATTGACTAATTTTGCCTAATTTAAATTTATTGACTAATTTTGTTACACATAATAAAAAGGTCTTTCCATTGTAGGGAGGTCAGAGTGCAAAAAAAACAAAAGAAAGAGCCGGGCATGGTGTGGCACATGCCTGTAATCCCAGCTACCTGGGAGGCTGAAGCTAGAGATCACTTGAGTCCGTGGGTTCGAGACAACCCTAGGCAACATAGCGAGACCCAGTCTCTTTAAAAAAAAAAGTGCTTTACACTTTACACAGATCCTAACACTGGATACCCAGATGTTCATTAAGTACCAGTTAAGACAAATAACAAGAACAATCTTCCATTTCACTCACCCAAAATAAAAGGATAAAGCCAGGGCCTGTCATTCTACTCTCCCTTCTACCAATTCATATTTCCCAAGGCCTTCATAAAGGTCTCTGTATTTCCATACAAACTGGACTACTTGCAATTCTCTGTATAGGTTTCATGTTTCCCTTTCTTCATGCCTGAGGGAACTGGAATATCCTCTGGCTATCTTGTGCACATACCAAAGACCTATCCCAAAAATTAACTCCTATGTAAAGTCTTCTTTGACTCTCACACCAAGTCATTATTCCTGTAATCCACTGGTGACACCTAAGACATTCTTCCATGTACTGTTATTTAAGTACCTACAACTTCTCCATGTTTGAAGCAAATGTTTATTGAACACTTACTATATTTTGGGCCTCTATTAGGACCTAAATAAACATCACGTGGAGGCTACAGCCTAGTAAGGACGACCATAATTACACTAGTTATATATGAAATTATAAGAAGTATTACCCAAAAAGAGGTGCAGGAGCTATTAGGTTCTGCCACATACTATGCATGATTTAGGGTTACTCTGAATTATAGTTCACCACGTGCCTCAATTTCTAACACTCAGCATTCCTGGGAATATTTAAGGCTAAAGTAGAACATAATACTATCGCCTGGCACAAAGGAGGCTCTCGACACATAAACGTTAGCTGTTTTGCCCAGCAGCTGTGCCTGTCTGGAGAGATACTGTGCTTTAGGGGACTCTGGACCCTAATTCCCTAGCTCTCGATCAGCCAGATGCTATGACCTCAAGAAGACTTTCAGAAATAAGTCAAACAGGAAAGGAAGAGGTAATGAGAACACCCAGCATTTGCATCAGGAGCCTCCTGGAGAAGTGAAAGATCACTATTTCCATTTTACAGGTGACGTAACTGAGGCTCGGGGAAAACACAGGGTCAACAAACGGTAACACGCAAGTCCCAGCTTCAGGGACCTCTCTCCGGCCTTCCTCCTTATCGACACTACAACTCTAGCCCAGCCACCAAGATGACAAGGAGCCTCCCCAGAAGGCTCTGCGGCGCCGCGGAGAACTCTGGGATTCAGGTGGATAAACAAACGCAAGGTACACTAAGCCCGAGAAACTGCGTCTTGAGCCCGCCGAGTGTCTCCTCTATCCCTTTTGCGTGCTTACCTTTCCGCGAGCTCCCGCTATCGGGAGCCTCACTAACGGCCGCAAAGGCCGGGAACAGCGCCATGATCACAGGCCGCACTGCGGTCCTTCCACAGAGATGGCGCCGGGGAGCGGCCGCCGGTAGTGAGGCCTTCTCGGTCGCAGTGCACTCTGGGAAATGTAGTTTTTCCGACCTTTGCTCGGCCAGGACCTGCGGGCTAGAAGGGGCGGGTCTGGACACCTCGGGATTACGTCAGGACCGGAAGTTGCGGAGACCGGAACTTGATGTTTTTGACAGCTGAAAGTTAGGAGAAAAGTTGGGATTCCAAACCGAGTTCTGTATTCAAACGATCACTTGATAACTGCGTCAAATTAATCAAACTGTGTTTTTAATTTCCTCATCTGCAAAATGTTGAAAAGATTCAATGAACATTTAATGTGCTTAATATTGTGCATGGCGGGTGGAAAGCATTAAAAACTGTCCTTGAGTTATGACTGCCAGTCCAACTCAAAAGTCGTGTGAAATAACCAAACTTCGGTCACATTATCATTGTGTATATCGTAAGAATACAAAAAAGGGCAAGAGCTCACCAAGTTCCATGGTTTTTGCCAGTTAGAAAACGTGTTACCTGGGCCGGGCACGGTGGCTTGTGTCTGTTAGCTTCAGCCTAGGAAGCGGCCGGGGCCAGGGATCACGGTTCGAGTCCCGCCTGAGGCCCGTAGCGAGACCTAGTTCCAAAAAAAAAAAAAAAATAACTGGGCGCGGTGGCGCGCACCTGTAATCCCAGCTACCTGGGAAGCTGAGGTTGGGGATTGTTTGAGTCAGTGGTACCCCCGGCAACGAGAGCCTGCGGTTCCACGGGCAAAAATAGCGAGACCTAGTCTCAAAAAAAAAAAAAAAGTGTCTTTTAAAAATTGGAATCAGAGTCTAATTAAGCCTGTTGCCAGAAATATAGAGATAAGGAACTATTTAAAGAACCATGCTAGTTAGAAGTTTAGACGCAATCTCCCAAATCTAGACTGTGGGAAATTATAGGTAACAATTCAATTTCTTTAACAAACAGGTAGTTTTAAGGGGAGTAAGATTTAAAAATCTTTAAGAGGTAGTAAATGCAATATATGACCTTTTTTAGAATATTATTAGAATGACTGGGAATAAGCCGGGCGTGGTGGTGTGCGCCTGTAGTACAAGCATTGGGAGGCAAGAGGTCTGGGATCACTTGAGTTCATGGATTCGAGACTACCCCAGGCAACATAACGACACCTAGTCTCAAAAAAAAAAATAAATAAATAAAGACTGGGACTATTGTAGAAAGACTTTGACATAGATGGAGAAATAAGTGAGGATTAGATGGTAATTCTTTGTTACTTTTGTTACAATTGATGGCACTGGGATTACTTTTTAAATTTATTACAGAAGCATACTCTATATAATTAGAGATACATACTCTAATATGAATTAGTAAATGATACCTTTCCCCAATTAAAATCATAATCCAAAATCCTGGAGGTGTTCCAAGTGGAGGGAGACTTTTAAACTGGTCTACCCAGAACTTAAAAAAGCAAACTCCTTTCATCTTAGGAAGAAAAAAAATGCTCAATCACAACTCAGACAAACTGGAGAAACGGGTCTATCAGCTCACTCAATGGTAAGGAATTTTCTAGTATGTATGAAGTAAAAGAAAGAAAATGTGCCCTTGGTAAACAGAAGGAAATAAAAGCTGAGTCATTTCTTTAATGTGATGTTTTCTCTTTTTTCTTCTTTTTTTGAGGGGGGTGGGACTGTTTTATGTTTTAAGCTGGAAATGCCTTAATTTATGATCACAATTCAAAGCAATAGCTCTTCAATCATAACTAAATTAGCCTATTTATGGCTAGTTAAAATTCACATACTCAAGAATCTGAAATATATAAGGTTTTGAGAAGTCATGCAAATTAAAAGATGGCTGTCACAGGGCTGGATAACAGCATTACCACTTAGAAAATTCATTAGAAGGAAACTCACTTAGGCTTCCTCTCCTCTAAGGAGTGTTGTATTATTTAGGTTAAAGACATTTTCTAGGAGCTTTGAATAAAAGTGATTTTAACTAAAATTTTTAAATATTAAATGGATTTTCTTGGGTAGTTTACTCTTAAAGTATTACTCTTCTCAAAGCACCCTGAAAGAATTTTCAGCTTTTGTGACTTGGAGCTCTTCCAAAAAGTGATATGACTTTAAAGTTTTATTGAAAGCAGCACCAAAGGACTGAGAATATCAGGGCTGGCAAGAAGCAGGGTTATTAGTACTGGTGCTGACTCAGAGGATTCATATCCCGAGACTGAGTACCCCCAACAGGGATTGAATGTTCTAAATATGCTTTACCTACTCTGGTGCTCCGGGTGGGCTATCATTGGTGGTTGTACAAGGCCTGACATGGTGAAGACAGAATGAGGAAGATTCAAGGAGAAACTAGGCTGCAGACCAGTAAACTGAGTCTGTCAGTCATGGATTGTTTTTCTTGCCCCCTAGGCTGTTTTTCTTAGGTTACCGAGCTTCAGCAGACTTTAGGTTATCTTGCTTTTATCTGGTTATCATGCTGCAATATTGATATTGAAACAGATCAATGAAACATTGATAATGTTTTAAAAGGAAACCGCAAAGCATTTAAAAATAATTTCTAACAAGCAAATAGTTAAATCCTCATGATTTATGTTGCTTTTCTTTGACTAGAAAAGTGACATTTTAACAATCAGCTTGGCCCAGTCTCCTTTTACAAACTGATTTATCTTATTAACTCGTCACTCTAGTTATTCTCCTGATTTGTGGTTGCATCTCTTCTAAGTGTGAAGTTCATCTCTTCCCCCTTTTTATTCCCCTCTTCTCTCTTTTCAGTGCTTCCTCTCATTGTCAAAAAGAGGGGAAAATGTGAATTTTTCACCTGCAAATTTCCATTTGTAGGCGACAGTATCTCAAAGTGATTTCACCATTTGTCTACCTACTTACGAATGAGAAAAAATAGGCTCTCCTACCACTTTAAACGTGCAATAAATACTTGATACAGAAAAAGTTCTAAATAAAGAAAAATATGAGGAAGATGAGGATTAGGCACACATCTTTCCATTACTAAAAGACAAACATTATTTTGGAGTGTTTCTATGGAGGCCTTTTTCTCTTTTATGCTTCTCTGGTTTCTCGGTTTATGAGAATATTTTATCATAATTGTGATTACTTAATAGTCTACATAAGCACCTCTTATTATAAACCTCATGACATAGTGGATGCATGATTTTTATCAATGGATGGGCGAACACTGTACTTTTCTATTTCCCATTTCTAGATATTTGGCAAACCTCCCTTCTGTCATCTCATCCTTGCTATCTGTGAATTCTCCAGAACATGAATGGCTAGACAGCCTTATCCATCACAGATCTTAAATAGTAGCTCATCCACAAATAGCTGAGAGGGATGTTTGTGATGATGAACTGCCATGTGGTGGAGCATGAAGAACGAAGCGGTAAGGAGAACCAAGAATGGGCAAGAGGAAACACCTCTAAAAAGACAAATATGATTTCAAACAATAAAGACAAAATATTGATAGTGAAACAGGGTAAAATGAAGACTTTCTGTCTTTACTTAACTGTTTACCCCTATCTGCTTGCTTCTTTCTCCAAAGCAGGCTACAAGCAGTTCCTTTGCAATTACCTTTAACCTTAACTGGATACTCTTATTTGCCTGCTACTCTCTACAAAGCAGGCTACACACTCTTCATTAGCATTTTCACTGATCACCTTTACCATTGATATG
>PVHY01028699.1:0-15014 GCA_004024945.1 Uropsilus gracilis | reverse complement strand
GCCCATGGAACCACAGGCTCTCGTTGCCTGGTGTACCACGGACTCAAGCAATCCCTAGCCTCAGTTTCCCAGGTAGCTGGGATTATAGGCATGCACCACCATGCCCAACTATTTTTTTGGGAACTAGGTCTCACTATGGGCCCCAAGCGGGACTCGAACTGCGATCCCTAGCCCCGGCCACATCCTAGGCTAGGCTGAAGTTTACTGGCACAAGCCACCATGCCCAACCTTCCTTCTGTATTTCCAAGAGTGAGGATAAGGGGACATATGGAGTAGCTGTGACTTGATTAAGGCGGTACTGACATTTAGTAGTAGAACTGGAAATAATGACACAATTGGTTTTGAGTATTTTAATTTCTATCTCATGGAGTTGGATATTATGAAACACTGGGTGAGAAAACAGCAACAATTACCCAACAAGACAGCAGAGCAAAGTAGGAGCCACCTCACAACCATCATTGGAACTGCCCTTAATTGGTATAGGTTTTCGGATGATGACCCACTCAGGGTGAGGCCCTGCTGGCCACCTAAGCGTTTACATACTAAAGTAGATGTTGAGACGTAATATGCACCTGCATTTCTCAAACTTGAAGCAGCATCAAAATCACCAAGGGCATGAACTGAAAACCCAAAGTCTGGGACTCACTCTAGACTTAGTAAATGAAAACCCATTCCCCTTGAAATTCCACCTTATTAGAGCAGAGACAAAGAATCATTGTTTTATTAAGGACCCCAGGGAATAGCGATGACTACCCAAACTTGGGAAATACTCCTCTAGACCATCCCAGTGTAGTTTCACATGTAAAAAGACTTTGATTTGTCATACTTGGGCTGAGTTGTGTACTTTTATAGAAATAAAAAGATAAAAATTTATATTTGTTGCTGATTTTGTTGACATTTACTTCTTTAAGATTGTTCTCACTTGAGTGATTTAAAAGTGAATTGAGCAAAATGGCTTATATGAAAATGTTCATTCTTTCAAATGAAATGTTGTAATATCCCAAAGTGGGGAAGAAACCAAATTTCCATGAGCCAATGAACAGATAAACAAGATGTGGTATATTTAAGCAGAGGCATACTATTCAGCAATGAACTAATAAACATTAATTAAATGAATCTCAAAAAAAAAAACCCAAAAAACAAATTACTGAGGATGTCAGACACAAAAGATTCGTATTATATGATTTTATTTATTAATGAATTCAAGAATTAAAAAATTAATCTATGATGATAAAATCATCATGTGGTTGCTTTGGCAGGGGTGAGGGAAATCAAAGCTTTTAAAAGTTACACAGAGCTCCAATTGATCACATTCAAAGAATCAAAAACCATTGTGGTGGTGTACTTCTCTACAGGAGCACCATAAATCAGAAGTCAAAGAAGCAATGCTTCCCACATCCTGAAGGGAAATGATTTCCATCTAGAATTCCACACTCAGTCAATTTGTCAATGAAATAGGGAAAAAGCAATTTTCCAATAATCAAGATTTATAGCCTTGAGAAACTATTAGAGAATGTGCTCTGTTCAAAAAATGGGAAGCAGAGAAAAGCAATGCGAGTCTGCAAGATGGGGTAAAGGGAGGTCCCAGGAGAATGGCAGGCAGAGTGGGTCAGGAAAGTCAGGTTGTTAAGATATCTGATGTGTTTCAATGAATTAGGAGATTTCGCCAGTGGGAGAAAATGGGGTATAATAAAGTACAAAGAAAAATATGCCAAAAATGAAAAAGCAAGGTCATTCTTAAATCCAGGAGAACATTAAGTCATTCAGTAACAGACATATAATCTGTTTTTTTACCATATGGCCCAGCTCTCAATGGTGTTTACATTGTGATGACATAACTTGTTTGGTGATCTACCAAAAAGTATAATGTAAATGTTTGGGGAGGATATATGGATGGATGAATGCATACATGGATGTGCATGTGTATATAAGAGTGAGTATTGTATGTAACAGGGGGATTAAATGAATTGTGTATGATGGAGTTAAAATGTTAAATCATCCTTAGAAGGCTGTCCATACATAATGATTGAAGCTGAAAATTCAAGAAATAGTAACATACTCATAGTCTTTAGATATATGGAATTAAATATAAAAAAGAATAAGTTAAAGTTAGTTGTTGTTAGATAGCAAGATTTACTTCTGTTTTATATAATCTGGCATTCTGAGTTACAGGCATGTGTCATCCATAGCAGCTGGGAAGGATAGGACAAAAAGCAACTCTCACCATCCTTATAGTGGATTCCACCCAGACCTTTGTGAAAGGCAACTTACAGAAGGCATCATTCTAGTTGTTGTGATTCCTTTCTCGGGGCTGGTATGGTCTACAAAAACAGGCTACATTTAGATAAATTGTCTGCTTTTAGAAATGGAAGATTAGAGCTAAGAGAATGGAGAAAAACATTTATTTTTCTATATGGAAAATAAGGCCACCTTCATTTCCCTCCCTCACAGAAAATGTTGATTTCAAGTATACCCCAGTTATCTAACCCTTTACTTTTGAATTTATGATAATTTTCCTTTGTCAATAGACTTCATTCTGTTTTAAGCAAAGTCTGATCCCTAGTCTTACCAATGGGGGCAATAGTCTCGAGGTCATGGGCTAGGGCTTCTTTTTCTGGCCTATAAGGATGAGTCATCACTCTGCCCCAGAATCTGATCCCCAGATTGCCTCTAGAGAGACCATTTCTATGAAGAAGGTCCAGTAGTTTTCATTCTTCATGGATCCATGTGTTTGGATTATAATATCCTGATATTTACACTTAAAATTCACATGTGACTTTATTTGTTTTTTTGTTATAAAATTTTGACAAAAGTTTTCTTTGGCTTTCATGTATACGAATTTTTTTCATTTATATATATATATATATAGAGAGAGAGATAATCTAGTTTTGTATGCTTTTAAATGCTGTATAAGTGAGACATACCATTTGTCTTCTGTAACTTGTCCAAGTTCCTGCGATTCTTTCATGGTCACATGGCGTTGGCGCTCTGACACAGAAGTGAAGTCAGACATGGATAGATATGCTGAATGAGATGCCTTCTTGTGTATATCAGTCTCTCTACAGCTATGTGATATCTGCTGCTAAGTACAAATACCGACTTACTTTGTTTGTTGTATTATATAGTTCTGGACATTCTGTTTGGTTCTTTCAAATCCGCCACTTTTCATAGTTTACTGTTCTAGAAAAATATTTTCATGTTTGTCATTTGTTTTCAAAGCTGGTTATGATAACTACTTTCAACTTTTATGACAATTACAAAATCTGCGTGTGGATCTTTCTGTTATTTTGCATTGTTTTCTTTTTTTTTGTTTTTTGATTCTTGTTCTTGTGCTCTTGTTACTTCTATGTCTGGTAATCTTCAAATTCTTGTGCTTTGGGGAAATTATTTTAGTGGCCCTGTGCTGCTAAAGAGGTTTCTCTTTGCTTCTGGTGGGAAGGATTTGGCTTACATTAAACCAAATAGTGTGGAGTCCCTGGGTCATCTTGCTGTGATGATTCAAAGTTAAAATCCTTGAGAGAGCTTGTCCAAGACCACAACCTCCACAAATAACTTCTTTCGTTACATCTTTCCTTGTCCAGCTTTGTTCAGTAATAAGACAGCTCACTTCATGGGTGAATTAGAAAAGGCAACAGTGGGTCTAGATTTGGTTTGCTTGCTCTTTCCCCAACCTCAAGTAGACTCTGAGTTCTGACCTCCTCCATCTTGCACTGGCCTAACTTTAGAAATGGCTTGGGTGTGTGCCTTATCAGCACAGAACATACAGGCTTTAATGATCTTTATATCAGATCCTGACTTGATAAGTCTGAGGTAGGAGCTGAGAATTTTCATTTTTGACATGATGCCCAATGATGCCAGTATTGCTAATGCATGTATTATATTCTGAATATCCAGGAACTGTGTAACAAGGAGCATTCCATATGATTTGGGAAGATGTGAACAAGAGAAAAATTGAATGGTGACAATTACACTTTAGCAGTTGGTAAACACTTGTGGAGCTGAGAAGACTGTCTTATAAGACCTTGACATGAGTTGTGAAGAATAGGTCTGGGTGGACAAAAGAGTGAAATCCCCAGGAAAATCCAGTTCTGACTGGTTGAATAGAGAGGAGAGGTTGTGTCTTTCAGTTTTATCCATATACAAATACATAGATTTTCTTGTAGAGAGAGAAGTTTCATCCATCAAACTGAATTCTGTGTTGCTTCTCAGGAACAAACATTCCTTTGACTGCAAAGGATGTTGCCTTCATAGTAGAGAGAGATAGGTACAGGTCTTGGGCTATCTGATCTCTAAAGCCCCACTAATAGCACAGTAAATTAACTAAACCAAGAGCACAGTCTACATAGAGCTCCATGTATCTATTAGATGAAATGGAGATGTTGAAAGCATCCATAGCTTTTCAACAGTGATTGTGAAAGAGTCTGTGCCAGTTTATGGAGCAATGTGTCCAAGGTGGGTTTTTTGTTTGTTTGTTTGTTTGTTTGTTTTTGGTACAAGTGGCAGGAAATTGAGGAATATCCAAATGGGTCCAGTCCAGTCCTATATAGGAAGGAGAGTGTGGTGTCAAAATCTCTAAACTTTCTTCTTGGAGAGGTTGTCAACTCATGCAAATGGGCATGAAGCACAACTCCTCTTCATAGACTCAGTTTGACTCAGAATCCTACTTTTGACTCAGCGGTCTCTGCACATTTCAGTGTGATGCTTCACCATTCCAAACTCTGGAGGGGATGGTTATCAAGCTACCCAGGATACAACTGTAGCAGCCTTTTATATTTCACTTGCAGTGGGAAACTCCAGGAATGGCATGGGGAGTGAATATCAGGGTGACTTTAAGTGGTCTGGTAGGCTGATGGGGTGTAACCAAATTCAAGAGTCAGGGAAAGCTACTAGAGGGCATCCAGAAAGACTGGTGGTAACAAATAGGCTGAACTGGGGCCTGATCACAGGAAACTCACTAGGCCAGTTACTCCAGAAAGCTGTCATGTACTGAAGCATTTCCATGCACTTTAACACACACACACAATAGGTCAGCAAGGTGCAATGCACTTCCTGAGTCATCATAGGATGAGAGATGTGGAAGAACTTTGAAAAGGACACAAGTCTGAAAGTTGCAAACCCTACCTTTGAATGCACGTCTTCAGTGCAAAGTTCCTGCTTTTGACACTAAACTCCTTTATTTGGTCTCTCTCAAAGGTAGACCTTAAGTGTAGAGAGCTTATTTAGGAGATGATAGCAGGAAATCTAGTAGGGGGAATCTAATGACCTGACCACTATTGTGAACATCTGGGGTTGGGGCCTACTAGGAACACTGAGAACTCATGGGCTCACCAGAGAATGTGTAAGCTGAGACACCTAGTCTCCAGTTCCTTTCTCTTTCAGTTGAGATTGCTCCTGAGATAGAAGACCTTCAGGTATGAAGCTGTTAGGTGCTGGGACCCACCCTCTGGTGGACTGAGGGTGGACCTCCTGCTCCACAGCGTTTTCTCAGCTTCCCTTGTGAAAGGTCTAATTCATGTCTGCTAACTTAGGACATCAGAGTACCTGGGATCCAGACCCCCTTCCCCACTCCTCTGGGATGGTGATATAGAGCCCGTGAAGGGTAGGATGTCTAGAGGTTGCTGTTTCTCAGGAAGCACCTTTGATTAGAGAAGCAGGCTACACATCAGCTCAGAGAAACTAGGGGCACATACTCTGGGTAAATTTTCTTGTCTAAGATGGATGGAGAGTATGGTGATGTGGACTAGGGGCCGCCCTCAGCCTTTCTTGTACTACTGGAGTTTCCACTCTTTGGAGTAACATTTCCATGTGCCATTTTGTGATATCAGAATCCAGTCATCAGCCCTGGGGATGTCCTGTGAGATTTCTTTCTTTAAATTCTGTGTTGATGACTCTACTTCCTGGTTGCTAGTCTTAAAAGTTTAGCATGCCCTCCTTTTTCTGGGTTCACAGACAATGTGAACCTTTTCTGTGCTTGACACTTAATTTTGAACTTTACTGAACGATCTGGCACCAGGAACTAGTGAATATCCAAGTTGTTGGGCAACCCTAGCCTCAGAGAGGCAGAACCTTCTTCCTTGTTCATGTGGATAAAAGGGTAGGCCCTGTGAGAGAGGTCAGTCATCTGTGGCTTGCAGAAGCATTAGTCCATAAGGAAAGGGACACAGGGTCCTCTGTAGGCAGCTGACAGGTGCAGCCTGGAGCTTCAAACTCTGCAGACCTTTGACTTTCTGTTGCCTCTGGGCCACTAATTTTGGCACTCTTCCTAAAGCTCTGCCTATGCCTGAAAGAGAGTCATAGGCACAAGTGTTTTGCTAGAAGGTAGTTTGTGTCCAAGGAGGGGAGAGAATGAAGTGAGTTCTGGAAGCATAGATTCTGCCTGGGACCCAAAGCATTGGTCCCCAAAGTCAAATTATGGCTTGGGCCGAACTCAGATCCTCTCATGCAGTCAGTGTAGTAAGGATTTTCAGGGTAGGGGCAAAAAACTGGAAAGGAACATATTCTGTGCTCTTCCACTTGCATTTTTTGTTTTCCCTACAGTATTATCCAGTGGAACATTTACTTGAGTGAATAGTTAGTTAGGATACCAACCACCAGGTGTGGTATCCATCACACTACCAAGGGAGCACCATGTGGTCTCTGATGAGTGGCCAAGGCCCTTGAGAGGCAGTCCCTTTGGCCAGGACTGCTGTGTATTTGGTGCTCAGCTTTCCCCCGCCCCTACAATAGACATGCTAACAGACCCTTTATCTGGAGACAAAAGCTGTTCAGAAGCAACGAGTTATTAGAGGGTTAACACAGGGCTCTTCTGTGACTACTGGACCAGAGATCAGGGAAGAGAGAGGCTGGTCTGTGGGAAGTGATGAGGATGATTATTCCATCAAATTTTGAAGAGTCTATAGGGCAAAAGAATGGGATTGACAGACAGGTAAGTTTTTGAATCCACAAAATGCTGAATTTTCCAGTGGAAGCTTCCCAATGATGTGGGTGGGTATCTAGCTTAGATAGCAGGGTGGCCATTGTTGGGTCTATGGGGAGATTCCAGCCTTATTGCTTTATAACCAGTGATGCCAGCTTGGAATCTGCACCTCAGTGCGTGCCATTTTCACTTTGTGCTTTTCCATATTCCAGCCACTGTTGGTTTAATCCCATGCAAATATTCAGAGAGTCTTGAGAAAGACAGAGGGAATCCCATCTTCGTGGGACCACAGAGAGAGACCTCTAGCTATTCTACAGGATGCTTGTGTGGCAGTCTCCCTGCAGCTTCAGGTGATTATGGAACAGAAGGTCTTTGTCTCCTGTTACACAGTGCTCACTGGTGGAACATCTAGATTTTGAAATCTCTTAAAGGGTAATTTGTCTGTTATTCTAGATGCTTACTTCTGTTTGCTTTATGTGAAAGAATAGGAAAAAATGTATTTTGAAAGTAATCTGCTAAAATCCCCTATTTTATCTATAAAAACAATTTGGCAAGGGTGAAGCTTTAAGTTATTTCTAACTCCAATAGAGTAGGCATACATGAGATATATATATACACACATACATATATATATACACACATACATGAGATATATATATATATATATACACACATACATATATATACACACACATACACATATATATATGTGCTGGGTAAAATGGACAAGGTCAATTTTAGCAATTAATCATCACATATTAAAACATTTTTGACAAAATGTAGTTTGCAATTTTAGGGGAGCAATGACATTCTCTGCCCCAAATCTTTTAATGATTGCTACTCCTTATTATTATAAAGTCCTCTAAGTTATGGAAGATCAAAATCAGACCCTGTGTGGTGGGAAATCTCTTAATATTTTTCAGCTAACAATCATAAAGCAGACCCTCAGTATAATGACAGGATATAATGTGGTTCTAAAGCACGGACAATTTTGACTCCAAACCCTTGTCCATGTCTGGAGTTATTTTTGGTTGCCACAATTGGGGCAAAGGGTGTGCTGCCATCATCTGGTGAGTAGAGGTCAGGTTTGCTGTATAACCTTCCCCTGTACAGAGAACAGCCCCTGCAAACATAAGGTCAAGGCATCCAGAGCTCAGTGCAGTTATGTTGTTGACTTTTTAGTCAGTGACAGATCACATATGCAATGGTGGATCCAGTGAGCTACATTTGTAGCCTAAGCATCTAGAAAACTGTGCCACCAAGTTTGTGTAAACACATTGGTGTCCATAAAATGACATAAAATGGTGTCCATAAAATGACAAAATGGCCCAAGGATGCATTTCTTAGACTGCACCCCCCATCATTAAGTCAGGCACGACTATTATGCTGCAATTAGAGAGACCCGGCTTAAAGCAACTGTTTTAATTCAGAATTGAGTAACAACTGTGTACATTTTTGGGGGGTTTCTCCCTTTTTAAGCAATAGATAATGTACAAATCACTGCTTTGTATTCAAAGCACAAAGGCTTTATGTTAGCAATGTTTTCTTTCAAAGCTTCTTGTTAAAAATCATTGATATCCAACTGGAGTGGCCAGGAAGGAGAGGTGGTGGGTGACCCCCAGGGATCACAATGATGTGAAATATATATATTATTTTTTTAAAAAATCATTGACATTTGTGGCCTAAGATTTCAAACATAAACCTAACATATTTCAAATATTTCGGGCCTGTCAATTTCAACCTCATAGCATGAAATAGAGGTCTATGGGCCTGCTGGAAAGAATGGGGAAGGCTAACTTGGACAGGAACTACCAGTGTGTAAAGAATATAGAACTGAAACTGTTTCTCCCTGCTGCCTCTGTCTCCCCTTCAGGAAATGGCCATAATGAGTCTACACTACCAACCTCAGCCTAGGGGAGCCTTCCTCTTTTACTGCAGACAGAATGGCAGGATGTCCAGCTGTGAGTCTGCAGCCTTCTCTGTCTGGTTCATCTCACCTGCTCTGAGGGAGATGCTCCCCTCACTATTACCCAGGAACTGGGGAGTGCATATGGCACTGAGGCACTGACTTTGAGATCATGAATGGGTGAAGGTCAGTATGGATCTGCAGGTATCTCTCCACGCAGAGGATTTGCCTTCCTTTTCTCCATTCTAGGCTCTCAAAGTGCTTCTGAGGTAAACACTGCCTTTGTTAAAAATAAAAAGTCAAAATGAGGAGCAGTTAAGTGTTTATTGGGAATTAAACAATTACAATTCTGAGTATGCAAGTTTCAGGTAAAAACCTATCATGTGCCCTGAGGAGGGATACATTATTTGTTTTGTTTAGCATCATCATTTTACATCTTTGTTACTATTTTGACAATGTAGGGTTTCTCTGCTCAGGTGTGTCCCTGGTAGCTCTTATGCCTTCTGCCATGGCATCCAGCTTTGATGGGCACCCCTATGCGGCCATATAGGGTTTTAGGGGGGGAAATGTGGCAGCTTTGCAAGCAGGCAGATCAGGTTTGAACCTGGTCAGCATCATTCACATATAGTGGAGACTACACGCCCAGCTCCTGCACTTGAACATACAGGGTGGGATTTTGGTTTGAATCCCAAGCTAGTTTTAAAAACAGACCAAACAGGTCCAAGCTCTTCCTCTAAAAATTTAGTAGCACCTGCTACCCTACAAAATATTGATCTAAAAAAATCCTCCCTAAAAAAATAGCAGCCGCTGTAAGCAATCCCCCTGCTCCTAATTACCTCACAAAAACTAGTATGTTAATTATACCCTCACTGTTTGCCTTCCTTTACCCAACCTTTGCTCTATATTCTCTATATAGACACCTTTCTTTTGTTAATAAATTGTCATTAGGTTCATTACTTCCAAATCAACCCTTAACCTCTGCAGCTAAGTCATCTCTCTCATCATCTCTTTCTTGTACCTTGAGTTCAGTCGCTAACACTACAGACACCAGTTAGGTTCAAGGTTATATACCGGCAACTAAATCTTGGAAACAACTGATTTGGAAAACAGACCGATCAGATTAGAGGGGCGGGTACCACGAAGGAAGACACAGTAAGAGACTCAGGAGAGGCTGTAGGTTGTTAGGGATGAACCGCTTGGGAAAGGAGCTTTTTGGGAAGACTGGGAGCCTGCTTGAGGGAAGAGGTTGATTCGGTTTGGAAAGATTTGACTCAGCTTGTAAGAAGCTTCAGGAGAGTTGATTTTGGTCTCAGACAGGCTTCGGCCTCAGGAGAGACTCTGCTGTAGAGCAGCAGCTTCTGTGAAACCCCCCACTGTGGGACCCGATTGACCGCTTACTGGTGCACCACTGGCTCCAGGCTCTTGTGTGGACAATACTGTCTTGCAAAAGCAGCTTCTCCTTTGGACTACTGGGCACTATGGTCACTATCTGGAGTAGGACCACTGGCTGTTTGTAGCTTTCCTTACACCAATCCCCCTTGTAAATAAACTCTTGTGCCTTGATATTGAGCTACATCTTGTTATTGCGGCACACAGGTGAAGAGTCCACCATCACCTGTGCCCACCTTTGCACACTTCCAGCTACTGATTCTATCCCCTGGCATAAGTCCACAACCAACAGTCTCGCTGGTAAGAATGTCCACTGCCCTGTCCGGCTTCCTAGGGTTGGTGAGATAGGGCTGCTTGGCCTAAGTCATGGGTCTTCTGACCCAGGCCAAACAGACAATACACAGTTTTTCCACCACAACCATTCTAACCCTATTTTGAAATCATTATATTTTGAATCGCACTGACCATTCAACAAAGGGAGGTGGAGTTACCACAATTATGCCCAATTTTTTTTTATTTTAAACTATACAGTTTATTTCAGGCTTAGAACTTATAAATAAAAGAAAATGAGGATACAACATGATATCAGTATGCAAATTAGATACAAGATAACAATATGACAAATATTACAAGTTGTAAAACTTTAAGACAACTTGAAATTTGGATACAATAATAGAAATAACAAATGGGGATGTCTCCAATATCCTAGTTCGGAGATTTTTTTTTAAATAATAATTTTTAAAAAATTTTTTATGGGAAGAAAGCAAGTCACATAGAAAGGTATCATATTATAATACCATAAAACCAGGTTAAATTGAGAGTAAGAAGTCAAGTATTAGCTTTGGGTAGGAAGGGAGAATCTATGTTTGGGATTTCCACCCCTAAAGGTCCAGCTGCCTCCAACATGTCCATGCAGTAACTGCAGTCTTGGGCCACCAAACCTAGCCACCTGCCTGTCTTCTTCCCTTCTTCCTCTCAAAAGTTAAACCATGTCAATTTGGTTCACTTTCTCCAGGACTTTCGTATTTTATTTTATTCTTCTTTCTGCTTATTTCACTTTTGTCTACCAGATCCTTTCAGTGACACACACACACACACTAATCTTTCCTCCAATTTTATTTCTTTCGATTCCCACATTCTACCACTGCTAATATGTTCAAATTTCTCAGTTGGACCTGACTTCCAGTTGCTTCAGTGCCCATGATTGTTGAGCCCCTCCATATCTCCTGGTAACCTGCTTTTTTCCTCCAGTCATTGCTGGGCAACTAGCAATGAGAAGGTGTCACCTAACAACATGTTACCCAACTGTTATCCAACTTTCTTACCAGACTCTGGGGCTCCTAGGACACCTTGCAGGAAAGGCACATTCCAGAACTTGCTTAGCACTTAGCACATATGGATACAAACCTGGAAAAAAGAAGGAGCTGCTCCACTGAGGAATGGATAGGGGATGGGAGCAATGGGGTCACTAAGAAAAGCAAGTGTGTAATTTAGGGTCCCAGCAGGATTGAGCAGTAGTCATGGTCATACCACGTTTCCATGGACTTCCCTTATTTCCCTGCTTCACTTTCTCCATCTTCTGTTCACTGGGGTCACTTCTCATCACGTTGCATACAAACCTTGTCTCAGGCTCTGCTTCCTGCTGAAAAGCCAGGTTGAGACAGAGTCAATCAAAGCAAGTTCCTTTACTAGCTACCTTTAACATGATGGATTTCTTCCTCTAGGCTCCTGGTTATGCTTTTGCAAACCTCTCAAATTGCTGGGTTGTACAAAGACATACAGATAACATAAGATTCACCTGCATGTGTCTTGCTAAATCCTACATTTGTCTGATTTGCTTAGCAGCCTCTCCTCATCTTCCCAGTCAAATGCAATATCTTATCTCCATTGCTTTCTCATGTGATGTCTCTTTTGTTAGACTTTGCACTATCATTATTTCTATTTATCTTGGCTCCTTTGCTTTTCTCCTCCTTAACCAAATTCCAGGTATATAGAGGGAGGGTGATGTTTGTGTCTTTCACTTGATGTGCTCCCTTAGTTGTTAAATCTTACCTCCCCTATAACAGTTTCTCAAAAAATCTTGTGGATCCAAGCGAGATTTGTACTGAAAATGCATTAGGACACATAATAGGCAAATTTTTTGAGAAGGGATGCAAATAACGTGAATCCTGTAAATAGTTGAATGTATAGAACAATTGATAGTGATGAAAATAGCATCGTTTGTTTCTAGGCTGTACTTGTTGTAAATATTAACTTCCTAGCAAACCCAAGAGCCCTGAAGATGACCAGGAGACATATAGCCAGCCCAGCCTACATGCACCATCTGTTCTCTTCAATGAAGAAGGTAAGGTAGTGGTGGTGGTGAAAGAGGAAGAGGAAGAAGACCCACCAAAGAAGTTCTCAGACTTCATTGGCTCTCCGGGTGAAGGGCTGTCTTAGTTAATTCAGGCTGCTATACCAAATACCACAGACTGGGTAGCTGAATGACAATGAACATTTATTACTCAAGTTCTGAAGGTTGAAAGTTCAAAATCAAGGTGGAAGTATGCCCAGGTGAGGGTCCTCTCCTGGCTTTCAGACTTCTTATTTTATCTGCACATGGGAGACCAAGCAAGGGTACTCTCTCAGGCCTCTCTTACTAGGCTGTTAGTCTCATGCATGTGGGCTCTGTCCTTGTTCCCTTTTTCAACTTCCAAAGGCCCCACTGTCTAGTTCTATCACATTGCTCACTAGAATATTAACATAGGAATTTGGGGTGTACAAAGACATTCAGATAACAAGGGATAAGATGTTCTTTGTTTGACTCTAAGATAGGAACCTATAGGAAGAGGCACAAGAAAACAGATTTTTGTTCATTCAACATCAGAATGTTTCCCAGCAATGTGAGTTTCCTAAAAACTTCCAAGAAGATAGGTGAGACTAGTTCCTGGTCTATTAGTAGGCTGGAAAGAGAAAGGCCACAAAGACAAAGAGATACAGACATGTGCACAGATATAGATGTATATCGTTACACAGATGGGGAAAGAGAGGTCCAGCAATGCTACTTCTCCTGTTCTAGTCTTTGAAATACTGGCTTCTATTACCTATTCCCTCCATCCTTTGCAATTCTCTGATATTCAAGATGCTGACCCGGTTGTTGCTTTTTTTGAGCTAAAGCAGTTGTGGTTCTACTCAGGTCTAGGACTGTTGAATGATAGGGTGTTTACAGGCTGGCAAAGAGGGTAGCTTCATGATCAAAGGCAGTTTTCCCCTTGAATTGCTCCCACATAGTAACCTGAATTCCACAAAGAAGCCTATCTTTCCCCCTCTTAACTATCTTTCTTTTACACTTTGTGAGCATCCAATTCTTTTACTAACTCAAATGAAATTTCAATCTCTGAGAGATAAACATTAATAGGTTCTATAAACTTGCAAGTAAACTTTCTTTTGTCTCACTCAGTTCAAGAAGCTCACGGCTACTTTAATTTTTGTTTATAACCTGATGATAATTAGAAGCAAGGAAACAACACTTGATTTATTGAGGAGAAAGAAGGAAGAGAAATATGAAGAAAATAAAAGGATCAATTAACTGCTACATTATTTGAGTCACTTATAAGCAGAAGAGTCCGATGGGGGGGAGTATTTAGAATTAACTCTAAGTCATATAGTTGACTCCATACTTGACTACATAAACAAGCCACATGAAAGCCCAATGTCACTCCTCACTGGTTCTCCTGCTGGCCAAAGATGCAATTAAACATGAGACAGAGACCAGAAAAGATTGTGCAGCTGACAGAGTGCCACTTCCCAATGCCCAGTGGCAACCACAAAAAGTCCAAAACCCACATGCTGATCTTTTCCATCTCTTGTGCAATTTAGAAGCTCTAGCAGATTAAAGCTCTGATTCTCTAATATCACCTTCATCTATGCCTATAATTGCAGCCTGACCATAATAAAAGCTGCAATTAACTGACAAAGTCAAAGGCAGCAACAATGACTCCCCCCTGTTTACCATGTGTTTTGTATCTTAAATACCTGAACTTTGTGGTCATTTCTTAAGGGGACTGCAGAGCCCATAGCTTCAATCATCAAACAAAGACTGTTTGAGTACTTACACTGTTCTGGATGTGTGGGATATGGTAGATGACAAAATAGGAAAGCCACATAGCCATCCTTCTGAAACTGATATTCCAATGTTTAGATTCCAATGCCTCCATCTACACTTACAAGGACAGGCCAGTTCTTGCCATGTTTATCAGCTTGCCTAGATGGTCTGGCCTCTGCCTCTAACCTCTCCTCTGGATCATTTTTTCCTCTTTGTCATGCTGATCTTTCAGTTTCTTGAGCATGCCATGTTCTTTACAGTCCCAAGACCCTTGTCTATGCGATGGTATGCACATCTCCATACCATTATTGGTTCATTCACATTATTTGCTTGCCTGGCTGCTCCTTCATATCAGCTCCCTATATGTCACCTCAGAGAACCCTTCTCTGGTCATGTGTCTGAAGTCACCCTCTTCTCTACCTCATGGCTTTCTATTTCCAGGGGGTTTTTTTGTATCATTTTCTTTATATATCTTGTAATGTCTTTATTTGCTTGCCTCCATATTTCCTTACTTTTTTTTTGTTTGTTTTGTTTTTTGTTTTTTAGGTTTTTTTTTAACACTTGTCAAATTTCCCTTTAGCCTCCAGCAACATAGGTTAGTTCCGATTTTCTTTTTTTTTTAATTCATTTTATTGATTTGTCACAATTGTGCATTAATTGATCCCTCCTCCTCCCTCCATATCCTCCTCTGTATCCCCCTTCCTCCTCCCTCCATATCC